>JALIZH010010443.1:0-180000 GCA_030522465.1 Rhipicephalus appendiculatus | reverse complement strand
GCACAGTGAAATATGTGATATAGTGAGAGTGTGCGAAGCACACAAGGAAAATTCCAAACATTTTCTCAGAGAGAAAAAGAAGCAAACGCTCGACCGAATGACCAAGACAAATATGTCAATCACAAACAGACAAACAAAAAACAAAAAAGCCGGCAGATCCCACGCACTGTGGGAATCGATGTAATGCGAAGCAGCCAGCAAGGAGCAAATCATGCTGTACATGATATGCATGTCATTATTTACATGTTAGGACCTGTCATTTGTGTTCGTCATACAGTTACGTCGCGCAATACAAATTTTGGTGCATATCAAGCTAGCGAACTGGACGCAAGCGCACCATGAGCGTGGCATGTAAATGGCATTGTAGATGCCATGCATGCCAAGATTTTCATGTTACCACCTGCCACTTATGTTAGCTTAATTTTTTACCTCGAATCGCAGCGAGACGCGAGACCAATCTGCCTCCGTTTCGCATGCGTTGGTATTCTCGCGCTTTGCGCATCGTGCAGACGCCCATCCGCGTTCCAGCGCTTAAATTGAGGGACACTTTGTCAATTCCAAAGTGTGTT
Source organism: Rhipicephalus appendiculatus (assembly GCA_030522465.1). Lineage (NCBI taxonomy): Eukaryota > Metazoa > Arthropoda > Arachnida > Ixodida > Ixodidae > Rhipicephalus > Rhipicephalus appendiculatus. The sequence goes on along the minus strand of JALIZH010010443.1, from coordinate 179,431 downwards.
CCTCGAACGCCTGTGCCCACTGATACGGGGTCGCTCTGAATGGAACGTGATGCGCGCGTCTCCCTCCTTGCATGATTTAGAGACGCTGGGCACAGCACGCTACGCAAGCAAGGCGCGAGCGCTGTAGAGTCCAAAGCGACCGGCGTCTGTTTGCGCGCCCCGGCGCCCACCTGGCACCGTGCCAGGGCACGGCTGGAGGGACGGACGGACGGACGTGAGCATGAGACAATAAAGGATCTCGCCTTAAAAATTTGATGTCAGGCTAGCGAAACGGCCACGAGAGTGACATGAGCGTGGCATGCAAGTCATGTTGCACATGACATGTCATGATTTCGATATTACCACTTGTCATTTATGCTCTTCATACAGTCACGTCACTCAATACCAAATTTGCTGCATATCAAGCTAGCGAAACGGCCCCGAGAGTGTCATGAGCGTGACATGCAAGTCATGTTGCACCTGACATGTCATGATTTCCGTATTGCCACTTGTCATTTATGCTCGTCATACAATCACGTCGTTGAAAACCAAACTTGGTGTATATCAAGCTAGCGAAACGGCCACGGGAGTACCATGAGCATGGCATGCAAGTCATGTTGCACATGACATGTCATGACTTCCATATTACCACTTGTCATTTATGCTCGTCATACAATCACGTCGCAGAATACCAAATTTGGTGTATATCAAGCTAGCGAAACGGCCACGGGAGTATCATGAGCGTGGCATGCAAGTCATGTTGAACATGGCATGTCATGATTTCCACAAAACCACTTGGCATTTATGTTCGTCATACACTCACGTCACGCAATACCAAATTTGGTGTACATCAAGCTAGCGAAGCGGCCGTCAGCGCGCCATGAGCGTGGCATGTAAATCATGTTGTACATGACATGCAGGTCATGATTTTCATATTACCACCTGTCATTTATATTGGTCATGCAGAAATGTCTCACCGTACCAATTTTTAGATATATCAAGTTAAGAAAACGGCCTCAGGAGAACTATGGCCATGGCGTGTAAATCATACTTTTCATGACAAGTTATTCATGATTTTCATGATATGACCAGCCATTCATGTTTGTCATACAGTCATGTTATGCCATACCAATTTTGGTATAAGTCCCATTAACGATACGGCCAGGGGAGCACAAAGTCGTAGGCGGCTAGATAGATAGATAGATAGATAGATAGATAGATAGATAGATAGATAGATAGATAGATAGATAGATAGATAGATAGATAGATAGATAGATAGATAGATAGATAGATAGATAGATAGATAGATAGATAGATAGATAGATAGATACGCTCAAAGTCGCCGAAGTTCGCTAAGAAATGCTTCGCATTTAAAAGGGGCAGCTAAAGTGCACCATCGTCGACGTCGCCGATGGGGACCCGTTGACCACCTTCCACGAGATTACTTCTCATTACCGCTTGGGCAGGAGATCCCTACCCGCTCCGCATAGAGACCTAGCCCGGAGTGAAGAAATCGCCCTTCGATTAATCCAAACGGAGACGTTCCCATCACCGGCCTACGTAGCCTCGTATACAGACATTTCCCCCAACTGCCCTGACTGTGGCCGATTGGCCACCTTTCAGCACCTTATGTGGCGGTGCCCCCCACTTGCGTGACAAAAGAAGACGACACCACATCACCGAGGCAGACTTTTACCAATGTATCTCTAGCACTGCCTCGGTCGACCAACTCAGGGCCGTCCAGGGGGCCTGTGAAGCGGTCGGAAGCCTCTGGCTCCCGCCCCCCGTCGCACGCGAGGCCCTCGGTGGGCCTCGCGTTAACTTGGGGTAGACCAAAATTTGTATGGAAGGGTAAGAGGTAGTGACGAATATGTCTGGCTGGTCATGACATGAATAACGTAAATATCCTGTCGCGTACGTCGTCAAACCCTCTCCTGCAGACACGTGTGGCACATACCCGTATACCACGGGTCGCGGTATGCAGGTATGCGACAGGTGTTTGACAATTTATATCTACCCCGGAACGGCGAGGACACACATTAGTAATTTAAATGCGAGAACGTTAAGAAAAACTGAAGTCAGCAGCATTGACCCGAAGAATGCAAATAATAAATCTCAGGGTCCCAGCTGGAATCGAACCCAAGCAATCTGCGAGGCAATCAAGTATTCTACCACAGAACCACGCCAGGTCTCGGAACTGCTTTGGAAAAGGACCCTATGCAGGCGTAATGTTGGTGAAACGTCAATTGTGGTTGCAGTGCTGGATATCCAACTTTATAAACACTACATATGTACTCCTATGAGGCAGGCGTCATGTCGGGTTAACGTCAGTTGTTTACTTAAGTGCCCTCCACTGTAGTTGGTCCACGAAGCACTATCCAGAGCTACCATACTCGCGAGCACAAATGCTACATATCAGCTTACCGCTTCTGGTGTTGTTAATACCCATGTTTCTGTTGGCATCGTTACGCAACTGTAAATAACTGGTTATATGAAACATATGCGACTGTTCAACATATGTGTGTGCGTATACAACATTTGTACATATCTTTAACGTCATTTTCGTAACGTTTAGCTCAATAAAAAAATTACAACTCAGTCACCTTGCCTCTGCATGCTTCGCATAACATCGATTCCCATGGTACTTGGGATCTGCCAAATTTTTCATTTAGCGCGTGCTTAAACTGTACAGTACACGGGCCTCTAACATCCCGCCTCCATACAAATACGGTCGTCGCAGTCGGGATAAAATCCGCGTGTTTCCGTTCAGCGGCCGAGCGCCGTAATTGCTGAGTCAGCGCGAAGGCTTACCAACATTTTATAACCGGGTGTGATCCTTTCTTTTTATCCTTTACTTTATTCTTCATTTTCTTTTACACTGCGAAAATTACTATTGCAATAATATGGAAAAGACTGTGAGGTCTACAAACAGTAACTAGCGTTAGACAAATGGTAGAAAACCAGTCTCATACCAATGACAAATGTGGAATAGTACATATTTCTGTACTATCCTCTCATTTTTCGTGACATTTGCAACGCTTGCCTGCGGTGTATTTCATAAATTTCATTTATTTTTGAATATCTTGGTTGCACCTACCGTATCTGCTAATGGCGGGCCCTTAACCAGAGGATGTTTGGCTTTGTTCCAAACAAATATGAAACTCAGAAAAAGAATGGGAAGTGCAAATAATCGCTACAAATTATTGCTTCCAGCAACGATGAGGCGGGGTTAAAACTAGGTCATATGTAATTTGTGCGGCTCGGAAAACTGATTTATTGCTCACTTTTCCTCTAGGACAAAATGAATGCGCCATTTTTATTAACTCTCTGGATTAGCATTATGTTTAATGAGTCTGCCGATTTCGGCGTTTCAGTAGAACAGAAAGTGCGAAAGACATGCAAAAATGTCAGCGTGAAAAAGATGGATTCTTCCGGATTGTGGTGCAAGCGTTCGCAGAAATAGAAACAGTTAGTGTACTACAGAAACATTTTCTCAATACGGCGCACCGTAACGCGATAGCCTTAAAAAAGTCACGACAAGTGGTCATACCACATTTCAGTGTTAGTGCTTCAACAAGATTGAAATTCAGATATCGTTCGCAGCAAGGGAAACTTCGTTGTAGGTAAAACTGTTATGCATATACTCTTTCCATGTCACCCTTTCAGAAATATGCAATAAACGGGGATCCGCTTTGCGTTATTTTATGCGATCCACGCATTACGTGTTCTTGCCATAATCTCCTGCTCGCTGTCCAGCTCTTCCGTTGTATCAGCCGACGTCCGATCAAAGGCAGCACAGTGAGAACCGATACATCACTGCGTACACGGAATCGTGGTCAAGAATAAGCTGTCCGAGTCAAGCGAACCGACCATCGGTCATACGTCTCTGCGAGACAAGAGTCGCGTGCGGCCTGCTAAACGCAACAGTGTCACCCGTCCGCTGGATATATTGGATGCATAGCGGAGCAGTACGACGCGTGCCTCATTTGTACCCAGCACCACAGCTCCGCATTCTTGGCAGTGCAAGCTCCAGGAGTATGCGCGACTCACCGACCAGTTGAAGAAAACAGCTGAGTCTACGCTTGGTATAACGCCGTGGGCGACGCAGAACGGCTACGTGATCGGCTTGTTCGGAATCACATTGGCGCCACGAGGCAGCAGAGAGGCAGCCGTGACGGCGGGACACCGCATACTTGTGGCCGATAGCTGTCCGACCAACACGAATCCGGGTGCGTCCAAGCTGGAATTCCTGCGTCGAGAACGGACGATGCGTTTCTGGGGAATATGTACAAACTGATCCTATATATTTTTTTTCCTTTTCTTTGTATATTTCTCTACTATGATTTGCCGGAGTTTACTAGCTCATGAAAAAAACGAGGTGTTACGTGCACGAGGCACGCTACCTTTAGCCTCGATGAAATAGATAAGAGCGACAAAAAATGCATGTTTTTCCCAAGTTATCACTATCAGAGGCTGTGACCGTCTGTAACTACGTGGCGTCTATAAAGAAAACGTGGTGTAGGTAATACCCATGTTACACAGGCAAGTTAACCGCGGTTACGAGCATCCTCGGTTAACCGCGTGGAACCGCGGTTAGCGCCAACCACGGTTCGCCGATGTTACACAGTGCGAAAGCGTCCTCGGTTAAGGCGGCTAACACCACCTGGCGTACAGCAAACTAACTGACGCAGTAATCAGCAGATCGCCGTTCTGTACACAAATATGTCACTTATTTTTTGCATAATATTCTTCAAACGTACAATTATGCGAGTATATGCCATCTTTTACGGCAAAACCTCATTGCTTGGGATAGTTTGTTTTTGTGTGCCTGCCCATGTATTATTCGCACTTTGGAACAATGCGCGAACAATGCGTGGAGCGTGAACTGCTGTACGTCAGGCGGCAGTTCGGCGTTCAACTCGGCTGTTATTGCCGCGTACACCTTTGCATTGCGTGATGTGCTCCGCAGATCACGTAAATGATTTTCCCGCAACCTTATCGGGCTTTGCGTAAGATTTGTGCCGTCCAGTTCGTCCGTTATTCGCGCACGCTCGCCGGCATGCACTTATCGCTCATGGGCGCCGCTATTTCCTCGGTTAACGCCCAACCGAGGTTGCCGAGCTCGGTTTCCTGCAACCGCGGTTAGCGGCGTAACCGTGGTTTCGTGTACCGTATAACATAAGCGAACCGCGGTTAACGTAACCGCGGTTACGTTAACCGCGGTTTAGGCTGCCTGTGTAACAAGGGTAAATGACCTTCTCTCTCACCCCCCCCCCCCCTCCCTCCTCTGAAGTAAGATGATGACACTTTTCTCGAGTAGTAATATGAAAAATAAAATTTACTCTCCAAACATGGTGTTACGGATGTTCAAAGGGTTCATGGTTAACGATTCGGACGTGCTCTCACGGGTCTTTTGCTTGTGTTGCCGAAGCACCGCACACGTAGCTTGCGTTGAGAGTCGCCACGCTTGAGGCTATCCAGATGTACACCTTCGTTTCTCTGCATCGTCGAAGATAACTCGGTATATACTAGTAGTGGTGTGGCGTTTGAAGCAACTGAACAGATGGTGTCTTCACATACAGAATTAACACCTGCTCGTAAATGCAGCATCAGCGAGAAGGCACTACATGCCAAAGGATCGCCCGCAGCTACTTCATTGCGAGTGCATTTTCAACGTTGACAGGCACATCTTCCCACAAGATGGCTCTTGAAAACAACTCCATATTTGAGAGCCATGCTCGCGAGTGCAAGCGTGAATTTCTTCAAGCGACTCGACTTGTTGCCCTTGCGACTTCCATCTTGCAATGTCACCTAGTGAAAAGCGCAAAATAACCAAGGACAAAAGAAAGAATGCTTTCAGCGTATGCAGAGCATGATAGTGTCTTACGGCCTTTATGCTGTCAGTTAACTAATGCGAGATATGTGGGAATTCGATCAGCTTATAATATGGGCGTGTTTCTGAATAAATGTTGGCTGGAAGTCAGTGCCTGTCCCGTGCACCTTCTTTTTTTTTTCGTCGAGGTTATATTGCTGTTTTCAGTAAGTCACTTTGCAACTTTACCAACCCTCCCAGAGCCCAGATTGCCGCACTTCATCTATGTTTCTGAGATGATTCTAATTGATAAAAGACAGATACAACGCACCTAGTTGAAGCCTAGTATCCCACAAAGGTCCTTCGCATCTTTCATTTTACGAACTCAAGTTTTATAGGCTCGGATCTCTTCCTGAGCGTCTTTCGCTCACTTTCTGTACTGGGGTGTAAATTTCGTGACGTCGACGACCATTTGTGGTCTAAATTCTGTCAGAGGCCCCCATTATCAAGTTCCATATCAAGAAGCAAAATGAATTTCGCAAGAAAGTGCGCACCGAAAGTGTAAACAGAAGCCGGAAGTCAACGCAGTTTGGCACTGTATCAACGGAAGCTACATGGTCGACTCGAAGTGTCATGACGAAAAGCCAAGCATGATCGCGTAGGATCTGCTGTAATTTTTAACACGAAAGTTTTATGCCGAAGTCCACCAAGCCTTCAGTGACGTGTTTCCGTCACGGAAATGACGTAGAAAAAGTACACGTGGTCAGAAGACAAAGAAAGAAGTTCCCGTCAAAGGGAGTCGAACCCACGACTCTTGGCCCGCGACAAGAGATGCTGGGCCCGGCTGTCCACTGCGCCATTGTCTTTTGTTTTGTTTTTCTTTATTTCGGGTTGGACGTCACACAAACGGGGTTTGTATAGCCTACAGAGTATGTGACAATGGCGCAGTGAATTATATTACTTGTGTACTGTAATATAATTCACTGCGCCATGGTCACATACTATGTAGGCTATGTAGGTTGTGTACGCGTCCTTTTATATCTACCCCTGTCCTCTCGCACTGCTCTTTGCTAAAGTGAAGTAATGCATCATGACTGTAAAATTCACAATCAGTTCCTTCAAAGCCTCGTTTCTGGCGTCCATCCCATTAGGCGCGTTTCGGATAGTAAAAGTGCAATCTTTTGTCGACGCATTAACACACTGCCAGGTGGCGACCTTACCCCCAGCGTCGGCCTCGCTCACAGCATCCATCCACGCCAAAACTAGCTCTGCGACGTGCGAATGACTCGCGTGGCCGTAACTCCGCGTTCCCAACTTAAGCTCGACCCGCGAAAAATCGCAGCCGGCCAACGGGGAAGACAAGACGCGCATTGCATTTCCCTCTGGTTGGGCAGTGGTGTTCAGTAACTCTAACAAACCGTGAGTAGGCGACCTTAACCCAAGTTCGGCGTCCAATCACTGACACTCTTCTGGCTGTCACACCGCTTTCCTCTGATTCCGCTCTCACCGTACAGCTACCACAAGCATCTATGACCACAAGGGTTTGTGTAATCATTGGTCATGGACGTTAGTCGTCGGGATACAGATGTGCCACCAAACGTCAACGTGGATGCATCCACGTCACCGGTGCTATAACTGTCAAACACCAATATACATTGTGCAAGCTCTCTTATATCAATGTACTGAAAACATTCCAAAATTTCTGTAAGGACATGTTTCACTTTCGTGTTATAGACGGATTCCTACGACAGAGGGATCAACGATGTTTTTTTGTTTTTTTTTTTCAATTCTTTAGTGTGACCTATTCGGTCAATCAGCACCCCGGAACAGCCGCCGCAGTCTGCGAATGCCACAGAGGTTCACAAATGAAAGCTATGTTCTAACAAGTGACATCCTTGCCCGATCATATAGACTGTAGATGTAGCAAATGTTCGCCTCCGAGAAGAGAAGCGTGAAGCAAAGCACACGGCCGCCCCTGGTAAATGGAAGAGGGTACACTAGATACTTTATATCAGTGATAACCGGAGTAGTGTGAGAAACAAACTGGCGAGATAGGACGCAAGTCTCATTAATAACGTCACCAAGAATGGCTGCTTGGCCAGCGTACAGGCCTTGGCAGACAATTGTGACAGGCATGCCGGCAGTTCCCTTGCGAACAATGCTCACTCTCCCCCGTACTGAAATTCTAGATTAGTGAAGCATGTTGTTAGAAACACTGCAGCTCAACGAGGCGGCCGCCCCGTCGTAGCAGTAGTAACGTACATAAACAGGCCCATTTGCACACCTTCGTGTGAATGCTGCGCCCTTACCATAAAACACTCACGAAAAAAAAAAAGAACCAGAAGTAACAACAACAACAACCACAAGAACTTAAAGTGGACGCCCTACTAACGACATTTAGATGGCTCTATTATATGCCTTTGAGACAGCGCGTCCTCAAAGTGGTCACTATTAATGAGTAAGAATTCCAGGGCTACTCCCGCGGACATAAACGTCCTATGTGGAGACGTAATGTTACCCCAGAAAGAAATCACGACTGTGTGTTTGCCGCAGCAAGTAATCAGCAAATATGATTTGAGATGTTAGATTCACGATTGAAGCAGGTTAAGGGGGGATGGAGGGCAAAATCGACTGAAAATGCGATTTTTCAATTTTCATAGCACGATATTCCAGCATTACTGATAAGTGCCTCCACGAAGTGGCACGTTTTTACGCGCAGTGGAAAGGATTTAAAAATGGTCCCAAACGCGCCTGATCCCGTAACGGCACCGCGGCAACTCGAACTTTAAATGGCGTTTTCTCCAAATGACTACTTTTCGTTAGAAAAGGAACATTTTCTCTGTAACCACTCCAGCTATCATCAAGTGCAAACTTTTGTGACTTCTTTCTGAATAACATGCGCCTTTTCTGAAGCAAAAGAATGGTGTTTCCACCAGAATTATATTTTTTACGAAAGTTTTTCTTTCAGAAAAAAAGTCCTAAAATTCTAGTCATCAAACATCTAAATTTTTAACTAAAGAATGGTCATGCCTACAATTATTATTTTGGTTCAGAAGGATACCCTGGGCACATGTAATAAGCAGAAGGAGATTTCACCATTTTATATGCAAAACGTTTTTCACAAATGTTCCTTCCTTCAAAAAATAAAAATAGTAAAATAATTTATTTTTTATTATTTTTAGACTGGCTTTGTATTTTCTTAGCCAAATTCACAAAACATCTAGTAAAATCTCCATTCAAGCCACTTGCAAAATTTTATGGAGTTTGCTTCAAAAATAACAGAGCGATGGGCAATAGTACTTGCACACCTGTCTTTGCTATCCATCCCCCCCCTTAATATTCGTTTCTTTTTTATCGACGCTCGTAGTCTGTCCTGCATCCACTCGCGTGTAACAATGTCCTGTACTCATTTTTCTCAGTCGCTGTCTGCTTTGCGCTAAACTGTGTAATGTGAACCCTACCATGCAAGTCAGAGCGGAAGAGAAAAAGATTGCCCACCACAGATGACGCACTAATTGCCATGCCGTTATAGGCTATAGTGTTCTCTAATGTTGGCTAAATGATGGGTATATGCCAGCTAGCAAAAAATTTACTAATGTTGGGTAGATGATGATTCCTGTGACTAGCAGCAAAAGCCACCTGATTGATTTCGTTGGCTCAATGAGGGCTAATAGCAGCTAAGGATGGCGAATCTTGGGTAAAGTTGGCATATGTTGGTTATAATGTCATCCGAAATAATGTCTGCACCGCTATCTGACGACTCTCCAGCAGGGAAGCTTCTGCCTTGAATATTTTTCTGAGTAAAGTGGCTCAATAAACTTTAAGCAGAAAGCTGCCCAGATTAAAGGTAGCCTTGATTCACGTGGTGGCGTACCAGTTGGGAGCTGGAATATGAAGATTTAATAAAACGATACCATCCGTAGGCTGTTTCGCTACTGATGATACCAGAAAGCGCAATGGAAAAAGGATAACTTCGCTGCTTTTTGCACGGTTTGCAGACACCTCTTCTCAAGCAAGCATGAAATGACCTGGGATAACCCTCAGCCACGAAATATTTTCGAAAGCTTCAAGTCTTAAACCGAGTTAGAGATTATAATTGCAAATTGCGTGTGGCGTTCTCTATCCAGTCCTATACATTATATATGCCACACGATGACAGAGGGGATAGCAGGTCGTAAAGCTTGCGTCGCGGGTTTTTGGATATTTATTTTGAACTCGCGGCTGGTTTCGATTCAGACGTGCGTAGCACTGTGGCTGCTCGCGTCTTCACGTGCAAAGAGTCCTTGAATTACGCCCAGAAACCGGTCAGAGCATCTGAATTATCAGAGCGCCTTCCAACAGCGAAGAGATAAAGGGATTTTCGAGGAGACGGCAATTAGCGGCACACCATGGTGACCGCGATACCTACGCTACTTAGCAGGCGCTACTACAAGCGCTCCATTACTAGACCATGCTAGTAACCTTGGCTCAGCGCCATTTCAGTGCGTGTGACGCAAGAATTTTCACGTGCACGAAGTGGGTGAAGCGCACGTTCGCACTCGCATTCTGGAGTCTGGCAGATGTGTGATTGCGTTGGTACACGGCGGTGTTCTGTGCCGTTTTGAACGGCGACCGGTAGCCCCCACCTGATTTCGTATTGTGAAGCGCTGTCAATTGTCTGGATACGAAGCGATATCTGCCACGGCGTCTTGCTCCCGAGTCTCGTAGAATATAGCAACCGCTTGCTAACAAGGGTGTGCGAGTAAGTTTGTTAAGCGACGTTAATACATTGGAGAGAACACTGTTGCAGCGGACTCATTACGCGGCAAACGACTCACTCATCCGCGTAGTGATTGCAAGAGGGCGGAATGTTGTGCCCGTACACCAGCTGCCTGTAACCCTTATTTAGACGAAATAGAGAAAATCCGTAAGCGGTGTACCGGAAGAGCAATGCCGAAACACATTTTATGTCTTTTTGAGACAGAAGTTATGTACAATTCTCATTTAATGCAAGTCTAGAAGAAAGAGTAAAGCTGAGAACGGTCTCGCGATCATGAAATCCGCCAATGTATATTGGGATTGCGCAATGCCGCTTGATACGGATTGTTGCTGACTACACTGTGAAAGAGCTAAGGGGAGTTTGTTACTGCTTTTTGTAGGGGATCGCCAGTTCCCTACTGGATGCAGTGCCAATAACAATAAGCACACGTACGTAGCCCACGCAGATCGGTAACGTTTTCGTAAAATAATCGAAAAGCATTTAACCGCCACTTTAAAGACGACAATTGGGATTACATGTATTTGTCGCTACGGTATTTAATGGAAGCAGGCGTAGTAAAACAAGAAGAACATGAAAAACATGTGCGTTGAACAGCAGAGATGTTGGCATCTCATACATATGTCTTTTACTTGTCTCAGAGCTTGTAACCTAAACTAACTTAGTTGCGTGTAACGAGTGTCCTCGTTTCTTGCTGAAGCGCACGGCTTCAACACAATAAGGAGTACCACATCCGCTTACCTGAAAGGATAAAATTTGTTAGACAAAGTTAATGAAAGGAGCGCGAGTTGTCAGGCGACTGTAGTCACCCTTGCCTTGTCGGCGACAGCTACACGAGTCGAAGCTCATGCTCTTTTGGTTTGTGTCCGGGCTGGAATATGTTCTCGTGTCTCAAGGAAGTATAAACTATATACTCACAAAGATCCAAGTCAGTTTGCCCTGGAGAACAAATGTGACTTTGATTTTGCTCTTGCTGTGCTTAGAAGTGACAGGCTAGTTCAAGAGTTTGAAACTTATCGCTAATAAGTAAACGAGCAAACGCCTCAAAGTATAGCGGTGTCGTCGAGGTAGTGTTGGAACTGCCAGAAGTTTCTTGCTTTTACGAAGTTCTTTTTAAACTAAACGCGGTGGTGTGCATGGTACCGAGTTTTTAAGACTATACGAATGATGGCATCGACTCATAATAAACGGTATGGCTTGGTGTACCCCGAAAGTATATGAAAAATGCTCGAGAAACTCGGCGCTGTCACTCTAGCCCCTGAAGTAAATTGTTACAAGACAGAGCATCTTAGGTATTTTGTATTTAGTAGTCAGTGATCGGAGCAGCCTTTTGTCTTCCATTTGTGTCTTGGTGCAACGGTACATAGGCAGTAGTACGGGTTCACGCATTAATTTAACAACGCAAGAAGAAGGTTCCTAAGACTCAGCATGCGAACATCCGACCATGGGCGGCTGCCTGGCAAGAACCAAGCTCAAATGTGTACAAGTCTTTGAAAAACTTCATCTGAATAACGTAGACAAGTCGATCCTCTTTCCACTTGAATCAGGCCGGTGTAAATAAGAAAAAGATGTCGCCGGCCAGAGCTGACACTGGCTCCCCGTGCACTGTGAAATCATGGTACGCTTGCGCTACATCCGAAAATGGAAGCGTTATTTCTATACTCAGCCGAGTTGCAAGACAGCTGGAATGAGTTCGCTGTCCCCGAAAACAAGTTTGTGTTTTCCTGTAGCCAGAAAAATTACTCGAAACAAAGGTACCTCTGAGTGCACTGTTCAAGCGCTGTAGTCGGATGCTATAGTGATCGCGCAGATCAAGCTGTGACTGCATCGCATTTGAAGGAAACGTACTTCGCTCTTAAAATATCGGAACTGTTTAACCAGGCGAATCGAAAATCTGCACGCTTCAAGCGCTTCCAGCAGCTATTAACACATACACATTAGGCATGACCATCCGCAGCGTAGCAGAAACCGCTAAATCGTGTCCTTTGCGAGGAGCACACGTGTGGCCTGAGACCACTGTGCAGGGAGTCGCTGATACTGTTTATTAGCTACAATCAAGTCAAACCTCAAATTCTGGCGAGCTTGTTAGAATTGATAATGATATAATAAAAATGTATTGGCTGTTCTGGTGTACACTTTGAATTGATCCCACACGCGCAACGGTGTTCTCTGCCATCTGTGTTGACCTACTCAAAAGACATGATTATAGAAAATGAAGTTTCATTTTAAGTTAGTGCTTTAGCTATCCGCTCTAGTTATACAATAAGCTAAAGCTGTTCATTTTAGCTTATTGTGTCAATATATTTCGGCGCTTCTTTACCCTTATTATTCAAATATTCTTCTGCTCTTTGTCAGTCCACCTTTTGCCCACTTGTGTGACAGACCATATAGAAACTGTCAATATTAAAACACCATATAAAAGTTTTCAAATAACTGCCGCAATGTCATTGAAACATTTGCGTTATCAAAGCTTGAAGGAAAATATTTTGGAGAAGGCGTTTTACGTCTTGATGATATAAGCGAGCGACTTTCCTAAGATAACGTGCAATCTTTCAGAAAAGAAGCTGCTTCGAATCGATAAACAGTATCTTCTGGTGTTTACGCTACTGCACAAGAAAATTACATTTTCACTTGTTCTTATGACTTAGCGGGTGAGGTGTCGTGGTGCCAAGTAATGGAATGCGGGTTGATCATCTAGCAATGGAAGCAGAATTTTTATGGGGGGCGAAATGGAAAAGCAATCGTGTACATGCATAGATGCATGTTAAAAAAAAACACAATGATCAATCTTTTTGACGACGCGTGACTCAACCGTAACTGATCTCTTACGTATACTATAAATGATACGTCTCTAATAATGCTTCCTTTTATTTTCAAGACGCGTTTATTTTACAACCGGAACACCAGCCCATCGCACCAATATCCACCGTAAATTAGGCGTTTCATTTTGTAAAACCAAAACATTTTCTGGATCTTTTCTACTGCGCACAGCATCTGAGTGGAACCACCTTTTCGTTGACATAGCATCAATTGGTCATAAATGTTTTGGCGAGACACTGGGCAGCATAGTATAAGTACTAGCATATTGGACCTTTATTCATTCTAATTTTTACTCATTGTTTCTTCTTATTTATTTATTATATACAGATGCTGCACTCCATAGGGGATTTTAGCAGGGTTTCAATAAAAAATATTATGGCACAAATGCAGGCAACAAAGCAAGACAAGATAGGATACATTGTTTCAAAAATACAAATAAAATAATTACTTATGTTTTCCAAACGAATACATTGTTTATGGCATATTGCTCATACAAATACAGAACGTATACAAAACGTTCACTAAATCAATAAAAACTCGGCATAAAGAAATACGTATTATGAAGGAGGTGATATTGGAGTTTGAAAAGTAATTAACAGATATTGGCAGCAAATGAAGACAGTGAAGGTTAAGTAACTTGGGTGTTAGTCAGGTTATTCCATTCAGTCATAGTCCTTGGAAAGAAGGAATATTTGAAACAATTGTTTTTTACGCAGAGTGAAGTAATTGTTAGGTGATGCCTCTGTCTTCTGGCATACCCAGAAGAAAAAGTAATTATGTCAGATATGTTAATATTGTAATGTTTATTTATGAGTTGAAATAAGAATTTTAGTCGGGAAACACGATTGCGTTCCGTAAGTGCAGGGCAAGTTGGCTTGTTTTAGAAGTTCAGTTGCAGAGGTACGGGTGTAGTTATCGTAAATGAAGTGGATGGCCTTCCGCGGCACCTGTTCGCGCTTTTAAATGCGAAGCATTTCTTTGCGTACTGTAAGCACTTTTGCGTTTCTATCTGCGTATCTATCTATCTGGCCGCCTACGTCTCGGCGCTCTCATGATCGCCTCCTTAACTTGGGGTAGACCAAAATTTGTATGGGAGGGTAAGAGATATTGACGAATATGTCTGGCTGGTCATGACATGAATAACGTCAAAATCCTGTCGCATACATCGTCAAACCCTTTCCGCCAGACACCTGTGGCACATACCCGTATACCACGGGCGGGTATGTGCCACAGGTATACGGGTATGTGCCACAGGTGTTTGACAATTTATGTCTATTGAGGAACAGCGAAGACAGACATTAGTAATATAAATGCGAGAGCGTTAAGAAAAACTAACGTCGGCAGCGTGGACCCGACGAATGCAAATAATAAATATCAGGGTCCCAGCAGGAATCGAACCCAAGCAATCTGCGTGGCAATCAAGTATTCTACCGCAGAGCCATGCCAGGTATCGGAATTGCTTTGGAAAAAGACCCTGTGCAGGCGTAATGTCGGTGAAACGTCAATTGTGGTTCCAGTGCTGGCTATCTAATTTTAAAAACATTACATTATGTACTCCTATAAGGCAGGCGTCATGTCGGGTTAACGTAAGTTGTATACTTAAGCGCCATCCACTGTAGTTGGTTCACGAAGCACTATCCAGGGCTACCATCCTCGCAAGCACAAGTTCTACATATCAGATTACCGCTTCTGGTGTTGGTAACATCCATGTTTCTGTTGGCGTCATTACGCAACCGTAACCAACTGGTTATATGAAACATACGCGACTGTTCAACATATGTCTGTGCATACATTTTTATATATCTTTAACGCCATTTCTCAATGTTTCGCTCAATAAGAAAATTACAACACAGGCACCTTGCCTCCGCATGTTTCGCATAACATCGATTCCCATGGTACTTGGGATCTGCCAATTTTTTTATGTTAGTTTGCGTTCAGGGGTCCGAAATAATGGCGGCATAATCAAGTACTGGAAGTATAATTGTTTTGCATGCTAATGACCGATCGGAACATGTTTACAGTTTTAAGGCTCTCCTAAGAACGGCAGGCATCAGCGGTTACTTTATCAATGTGTAGGTAAATTTTAGGTTAGATATGCACAGACCCACGTGCTTATATTTTGTTACGTCAGATAGAAAAATATTGTTAGCTGAGTAATTGATACTCAGTTTATTCTTTTTGGGAGTAATGAACATAAAAATAGTTATCTCGAAATTCACTATCTGCCAATATTCGCACCTGGGAACAACTTTCTGAAATGCATGATTTAGTAATATTTCATCGGGAAGAACTATCTATTTCGGAGTATAAAACAGAGTCGTGGGCATATAATTTATTATTGCGATAGCAATTATATGGACAGTCTCGACGGGTTTTTGCCGTCGCCGTTGCCGTCGCCGCCGCCGTCATGTCGCGTATGAAGTCCAAATTGATAGGAGCCCCCTGCGCATCGTACGTTCTAGCAGCGGGTAATAGCGCGCGAGCGGGAGCGATAAACACGGTTGAAGTGGAGATCGTAAAGGAGCCGGCTCACTCCGTCGCTCCGAGGCGCTTGCGATAAAATCCCCCCGAACTTGTTCGACCGATCGGCCGCGCCCGTGGTTCGCGAGCGAAAAGACGCGAGGGGGGGGGTTTCCCTCGAGCGACCTTCGATTTTACGAGCGTGGTCGTTGCTGGCGCACGCGTTATCTCCTATCTCGGCAGCCGACAGCGGGCGGCCGGTATACCCTTCTACGTGCTGCGCTTTCAACGCGAAGAGAATGGTGTGAAGAGTGTCCTGGAGCGGCCGTATTCTTAAACCAGCGTTTTCTAGGAGTTGCGTGAGATCGGATCCAAAAGATTTAGCTGCCAGCCTCACTTCGTATAACACTACAATTTGTTGCTATCGCTTTCATTGCTTCGCCCTTTTGCTGAAACTGTGACTTTTTTATTAACTGGTACATCTCTTGCAATATCATTTATACGGAGCAAAAAGACGAGAGGCCCAAGAACTGAACTTTGGGGAACGCCAGAGCGAACGGAAGGGTTATCAGAGTTGTGATTCTGAAACCTAACGAATTGTCTACGCTCCCCCTAAGGTAATCTGAAACCCAGTTAATTAGCCTAGGATTTTTAAGAATTATCTTTAATTTATGCAGCAGTTTCTGATGAGGGACTTTATCGATAGCTTTCGAAAAATCCATGAATATGGCGTCTCTCTGTTTTCCGTTGTTTATATTGTTTGCAAAGTCATGCACAGTTTGTACCAATTGGGTTATTGTAGAATAGCCTCTTTACTGAATCCATGCTGATATAATGTTAGAAATTTTATGTTTCTCGGTATGGAATTTCAAAATGTGTTTGTAAAGGACGTGTTTCAAGATTTTTTATGCAGTTGAAGTTAATGAAATAGGGCGGTAATTTTCGATGTGCTGCTCATTCCCGGTTTTGTGGAGTGGCTGGACTCTGGCGATCCTCAAGTTGCCCGGCACCTGGCTAAATTCCACGGATTTTCCAAACAAGACCCTTCAACATTTCGACACCTGTTTCACATAGCGTTTAAGAAAACAATTCGGAATGTCATCTGGGCCATGAGATTTTCTGATGTCTAGATTAAGTAACACATTAAAAATGCCCTGTTCAGAGATCTGAACAGGGCAATCTGAACGGCGCCAAACATAAATCCTAAACGTCTTCTTAAACAACATTGATGAAATATACTACGACTCGTACTCGTACTATACTCGTACTACTACTGCTAGGACTATACTGCTACTAGTACTACTGCTACTACCACCATCACACGCAAAGCGAAAGCAGTGACGCGTGAATATCACTTGCGTTGCAGAATGCGGTGATGGCTCCCGATCGTTGCTCAACATTGAAATGAGCACTTTCTTCATAAAAAAAGGCACTGCGCAGGCAAAATTTTCGAGGTACAGACGACGGCGATTGCTCTACTGTTCTTATAGCTTTAGTTGTACCGTAGTGACTTTTATTGGCGACTTTGCCCGTGGTAACGACTAAATCGCACCATTTCTTCTATATTGCTTTCATTATCACATAATTTATTAATACCTAGAGTTGTATTTCCTTTTCGTAATTCCTCGGGGACACTATTTTCTACTGAGGCTGACGTTCAGGAGAAGACGAGGACTCGAAGGAGGTGAAAAATCTTTCAACCATGATGCTCCGTGCCGCTGGAGCCAACCGTTAGACAAGTTGTTTTGCCTTCAGTTGCTGCCTTGAAGAAGACCACTTGTCAAGATATTTACTTCCGGTAAGTGCGAGAACACTATAAAAAGCTTACGAATATGATCACCTCCAAATGTATGGTTATGAGAAGAACGTATAGTGACGCGAGCAAAATATCGACTAACCCTTAATAATTCGATGTTAAATCCTAAGATATACAGCACATGGCAGTGGGCATATGTGAAGATAGGCATGCTCTGTTTGGTCTCTATCTAGCTCCGCATTAACCAGTGCCTTTGAATTCATTCGTAACGGTGTCATCCGATACGTGCTTTCGAGTGGCGGTCGATTTCGCAGTCTCTCATTAATGAGCGAAAACTTAAGTCTCCTGATGCATAATTCTAGCGTCAATTCCGTTTAAGCACCTCTCACAAACGCTGTACCATTACACGAACTCATAAGGATTCACTTTTCTTGACTCCAAGTTAGGCGCCCTCGACAATGAATGGTGGAATCAAACTTAAGATAATATAAGTTCTCTGACTACCACTTGTCATGCGTAGCTCTCTCCATCTCTCTGTCTCTGTCTCTCTCTTTCTCTGTCTTTGTTACTGCAAGGAAGCAGTCAAAGGAAGCCCTCTACAGTGCAAAGAAAATTTGTATGCCTTGAGAAATTCAGTTATTCAGACTTTGTTACTTCGTAAAAATAAAGCACAATAGAAGGGACAAAAAGGCGAGAGCGAGAGTACGAAGCGATGTCTCCCCATTTTTGTCCCCTGTATTGCGCTTTATTTATTTATTTTTTTTTACCAAGTATACATCACCAACTGGCCCAAACATATACTCTTCTAAATACTTCGTTAAAGGGCCACTAAACCACCTCCGATATTTTTTCAAACATTTCCAGTAAACACGCGCATCGTGTGCACAATGCCGTCACGATCAACGATGCCACACGCGGCAGCGCTACAAGCCCCGGGCGCGCCACGAATTCCAAAAAATTACACCATCTCCCGCTAAAGGGAACCATGTGTAGATGTGAAGCAGCGGGCGCTAACGCTTACACTGGCGGCGGCGTTGACGCTGGCGCTCATCGCAGCGTTGCGCAGGAGAGAAAACTGGGGAGGCGCAAAGCAGGCAGTGATGGAGCAGTTTTTCCTACTAGAATATGCCAATCGCTGCTAATGGGCAATGAGAGACAGAAGACTCCGACTGGACACAGAGACCCGCACTCCGCTTTTAGTTAACACGCACGCTGCGAATTTTCATTGTTCAACAACGCACAGGAGAAATCTCCCACCGGCGCCACCTTGGAGGTCAAGATCCATTGCTATATATACGGGATGGCCAGTGAACGGTTGTGCAGCGCGAGCAGTCGGTTTTTTCAACCAAGAAACTCGCTAGCAGACGCTGCCTGCGTCGGCGTCGCGAGGCGAGAGAGGGAGGAGCGTAGGAGAGGATAGAGAGGGGGGTGACACGCATGCGCAGTGGGAGTGTGAACGCCGTGGGCAGGGATGCGTAGAGGAGAGAGGGGGGGGAGCGTAGGAGAGGAGAGAGAGGGGGGACGCGCATGCGCAGGGGGGAGTTAGACGCCGCGGGCAGGGATGGAGAGAGGGGGGGGGGTGTAAGAGGGGAGAGAGGAAGGGAGGCGCATGCGCAGTGTGGGTGTGGTTGCCGCGGGGAGGGATGCCTAGAGGAGAGAGAGGGGAGAGGAGGTTTTTTATTTTTATTTTTTTAACTGTTTGCGCATGCGCAGTAAGGGTGGGCACGCGGCACACCACCACCACCACCACCACCACCGGATTAAGCTTCGCCATAAGATGCTTCACATCTAAAAACAATCCCTCCTCCTTTCCGAGCCCTTCCGGCCTCCGCATGACGTCAGGAAGTTGAATAGGTGACGCAGAGCGCAATTCATGCTGCGATTGGTCGAACAGGAACCTACGACTTCTGGTAAGTCAGCAATGAGCTGGCCGCGCTTCTTGTTGTTCGTCGTGTTGCCCGTGCGGAGGTGTTCTGGCATGGCGTGTCACCGTACGGATCCATCATGTTGGCGATCCTTTGAAGGCGTGCGCGCAACGAGCACGGGCCGGCACGGCAGCAGCAGTTAGCAAACAAGCGCGCAGTCGACGGAGCAGACGGAGTGCGGAGTCGCGGCAACCGGAAATTGACGGTGTTTCGAGCAGCGTGTCGGCGGTGACGTATGCCACGAGAGATTGGGAGGGACGCTCGGCGAGAGGACAAACCGGCTTTGGAAGAGGATACCAACGGAGGGTAGCGATGGAAAGAGCGAAAGGAGTAATCACTGCGTTTCGGTGATCAAACGCGTATAACTCCGCTATTAAGGCACCGTTTCGAAACATTCTCACGGCTTCGTATTCGTTGTACACTCGTGCACAACTTCCCCACCACAACAGAATTTCGACCTCTGGGTGGCTTAGAGGCCCCTTAAAGCATTCTTCTCTACCCGCCATGGTGGGCTAGTGGTTATGGTGCTCGACTGCTGACCCGCAGGACTCGGGATGGAATCCCGGCAGCGGCGGCCGCATTTTTGATGGAGGTGAAAATGCTTGACGCCCGCGTGCTTCCATTTATGTGCACGTTAAAGAACCCCAGGTGGTCAAAATTTCCGGAGACTTCCACTACGGCGTCTCTGATAATCATATCTTGGTTTCATTGTAGGATATGTGCGCAAATCTCGGACGAACACGGGAAAAACGAAGTAGACAGAAAGAGCGCAAACTATCAACTGGTTTATTCGTTCTTGAAACAGCTTAATATATGCTTCTTCAAACGTCACAGGGAAAGGGGTTAAGGAAAGAATGTGAACAAATTTATGCACACCTCATGTCAAGCAAAAGTGCGCAGGAAATCGCCCTCTGTCTTATATAGGTTAACCGAAGTGTCGCTTACGCAATCATCACCCTTCGCTTTAATCATAAAGGCTTCCAAGAATTCCCGCCCTACTTTGGTGCTGCTCTTTCCTAAAATCTTTATCTTTTTCAGCAAAGGCTCGCATCCTAAGCACGTACAGCAATGAGCGGGCAGGTGCGCTCCTTCTCTATTTATAACTGACGTGACATGTTACTTGGCGCGCACATTCACGCAGCGCTTCGTTTGTCCCGCGCAGGACCTCCCACATTTAAGCGATGTTTCATATACCACTTTCGTGGCACATTTGACAAACCTTTCCGCATGCTTCATTCTGCAACTATTGCATAAGGATTACTTCGAGCCAATCTTAGAGCATAATCCGGCAAGCTATCTAGGTTCCGAAAAAAACCACATGGACGCCTTGCCTATTTGCCACTTTTTTTCATGTTGTGGCCGACATTGTGCATACACGGCACAACAATGGGCTTCTTTTTCGGCGGACAGTCGGTGCTGGCGCCACGTCTTCCTACATTCTTTATCTTCTTCTTAAGAAGATTGTCAGCCACTGCTGTGAATTACCTCATATGGGAACCCGGCCGCTAGAAGCCTGCTTACTTGATTATCAAAACTATCATGCATTGCATGATGGACACAATTAGTTACCGCGGAATGAAGGCACGAACTTGCAATCACCTCTTTTTGCAACCTTAGATTGCGCAGAATCAAATGGCATAAGCCCTTTCCGCGCTGGCGGAGCTTATTTCCAGCAGATATGCCGTCTTCCGATTTCCAAGTTAACATCTAAAAATTGTAACGAACTGTTGCAAGGGATCTCGTGTGTAAATTTCAAACCTTGCCCATGAAGCCTAAAAAGGTTTAAAATACTGCTGACTGAAACCGTGCAAGTCAGGACGCTCTGTCGGGAAAAAAGAAATTAAAATCATCAACTTATCGAAAGGTATTAAGTACCCCTTGATTCTAAAATGCAAGCCCTAGTGAGCGATCAATGGCGGCTAAAAATATGTCACATAGGACTGGGGAAACGCAAGACCCTGTACAAATTCCTTTGCGTTGAATGTTGAAAGCATCATTAAAATAAATAAAGGTAGCTTTTAAGTAAAATTCTAGCAAATAGATGCAGCCGTCTACTGACACTCCTGCAGTGTTCTGAAACGCAATTGCACCATTACTTTCAATGCAGTTTCTGACGGCTACAAAAAGTTCACTGTGGGGCACAGAATAGAACAAGTCCTCCATATCAATGGAAAAGTCATAGGTACCGTGCAGCGCCAGAACGCACAGCCTAGCGGATAAAAAGGGAGGTATGGAGACTGTGCCAGTCAAAATGGAAAGCGATGCGCGCGTCCCCCTCCCTGCATGATTGGGCAGATTGTGGCCGGGCTACTCACGGGACGCGTGCGCGCGTCTGTTTTCTGCGTGCCCCTACCGGCCAATGTCAGCGAACTTGGGACGGGTCCAGTGCGAGAAACGCAGCTCCCTCTAGTCAGTGGACGGTGCCTATAGCCTACACGTGCGCTGGAATTCAAGAAGCTCACCAGTTCACCAGAGTTCTTTGTAGCAAATGGATCGTCAACATGCAAGGCACTCAAATGCTTCTGCAGGAACTGGCTAATTAGGCACTGCCAGGACGCCTTTTTGCTGACAATCGTTCTAAAAGGAACCGAATCCTCGTGATTCTTTGCAATGAAGAAAACTGTGAGCTTTTCATTTTACACCCTGTAATTAAACCTGCAACCTTACTCAGTTCTAGGTCCTTGCACATTGGAGCGGATCTGCCCTTTCTTCTTGCCGCACTGGGTCTCACACGCACAAAATTCTTGGCGATGACTTATTCGGCCCTCTTGCGCTTGATTTTCTGCGTGCGAGATCCAGTGCGGCAAGACATGCACCAACAATAAGACATGCACCAACTCGCTCAACAAGAAGCTCTTCTAAGATATCTAGATTTGGGAATGTTAAGCCCCAACAACTATTATTATTAGAGCATTCTTCTCTGTATTGTCCTTTATTACTGGAGTATGTAACCTAAGCAAACAAATATTACAAAATAAATAAATACCATTTCGTCATCGAAAAATTTGACGGAACCTACACAGCTGTTTCGTGCAGCACAAGGTGTCATGTGATCTACGTACATTGCAGGCGTATAAGTTTAGTTTCCTTCTTTGCCCCTTTCGTAGATTGGATCACCGATGAAGAAAGCTTTTTTACGATGCAGTTGGCCACTTATTCTGGCAACTCATCCTGCCGTAGTCTTCTTCAATGCGTGTATAACTGCCCCGGTTCAGTCACTATCACCTCCTTCCTACTCCCTCTCTCTCACGGTCCTGACAAGCCCGCAGTGGCGGCGAATCTAAGAGCGGTTTGCCTATATTAAAGTACGTATATACCCAATAAATGTTAAAATGAAATACGTGCTTTGATATTTTAGGAAACCGCAAAAAAAAAAAGAATAAGAAACTCACAGCACAGCACAGATGAACACTAGAAGCGTTGCACGTTGTACTAAGCCCTCAGTTTCTTTGTACTTGTTGTGGTCTTTTCGCGCGTTCTTCAAATATAAATTTGCACCAACTCACCCAACTGTCCCTGTTAGTTAAATACGTGCAATAAACTTTTTTTCCCACTAGATCGCGCCGGCGCGATCTTGATGCGCTTTGGAGTTTACAGGTTCGCAGACCATTGGTATTTAGGCAAAGGACATAACACTACACTTAAAGACGCTTATCCAGGTACGATCGAGCCAGTGTGTACAGTAATAATGCAAAGCAGAGGCCACCGCTGACGTGTAAGCGGTGAACCATTGCCTGCAATATACTGTGGGAAGACTCGTATTTACAAACCTTAATGCGCACTCAAGAGACGCACAGTGAACAATAAATGGTAATACTGATTTTCTGATGATTTCGATGCATCTCGCGAGGTGGTATTCATTTGACCTATTTTGCATTATTATGTTACCTTGAATTGACGTGAGCCTAACTGCTGACAGTAC
Source organism: Rhipicephalus appendiculatus (assembly GCA_030522465.1). Taxonomy (NCBI): domain Eukaryota; kingdom Metazoa; phylum Arthropoda; class Arachnida; order Ixodida; family Ixodidae; genus Rhipicephalus; species Rhipicephalus appendiculatus. Next base: position 156,001 of record JALIZH010010443.1, on the reverse strand, counting down.
AGATGTCTCTTCGTTTCATTATAAACATATTTACAGTTTAAGCAAGCGTGTAGACAATGATTTCTCTCGAAAATATTTTTTATACACTTGTATATTTGCGTCGTATGATTGTTGACCAATAATTTTATGAACATGCCAAAGACACAATATTTTTCTTAAATATTCAACTTCATTCAAAGAGGTGACTCGCTTTCAGCAATACTAGCTACTTACAATATCCTCAAAAAAAAAATTTCGCAAACAAACACGAAAGCGACAGAGTTGAAAACCATAGCGTAAAGCATTCATCAAGCGACGTGTAGGGCCTCGACTTCAACGCGTGCGCATCACGTCCGCTGGTAGCACGTATAGCCCGTTAGTCAACGACGTATATCCCTCGCCGCGTGTCGCAGAGTCACGGCCGTTCTTCAAACTTTGTAGGCGCCCGATGGAACGAGCGACGCATTATGTTCGCGCCCTGCTCTTGGCGTAATGGGATGTGTTGCAAGTCTCGGTGGCAACGCACTCGAGCCGGAGACTCTCGGCACGTAATCAGTTACCGCGGCACTCGCTCGAGTTTGTTGCGCTAAAGGAAACTGCGCCGCGACATCAGCGGTCATCACACGGCGCCTGGGTCTTTCTAATCCAGAGTATCTGCTCGCACACACTGACCGGATCCTTTCGGTTTGGATGAAAAGGTCACCTCAACGAACCATTTTCGAACAGCCCACCGTCTTCGTAATAAATAAACTGCGCGCAACCGCTTCGAAGCGTAATATAGGTAGTTATCGTCGAGGGTAAACCTTAAACTTCATAATGCGAGATAACGGCGTTGCAGGTCAGGAGAAGCTTCTTGAATTGCCTAAGGCTGTTCCAGGACGATAGCGGTGGTTCGCTGTGATATTTACTGCACGCTGCAACGACGTAGATAACACTATAGCGTTGTTGTTATAGAAAGTCACGAGAAATTTTTATCTTTTTATTTTACTTTTATTTTTTTATTTTTATTTTTTTATTTTTTTGTAAGCGGGAAAACTTAATTTATCGACCAGGAGATTAAGTGTGTATGGCGCGCAACTAAAAATTGCTCTTTTCAGTTCAGCCATGTGTTTGAGGGGGGCGAGTAGTTAGTGGAGCTGACACAGATGGATGTATTTTTTAGCTTATTGAATTCATATATGGCGCTACACAGTGCAGAAATTACCACGGTCTGTACTCGTTTGTCATGCAGTGTTTAAGACGACATTAACCACCTGAATTTCAGCGTTGACAGATACTCACTCGAGCTTTCCAAGATTCTAAGCTTTTGCGTAGAGTACGTCCTACAAGGCTTTGTAAAGATAAGTGCCACGGAATACGCTAAGGAGGTATTCGCGAGAGAGATGAAGTCTTGACCGATGAGATATCGGCAGGATGTTCGACTTCCTGCCGACACCAGGGCGGAGAGGAAAAGGTAAAGAAAGGTGGAAGTAATGGCGGGGACACAAAGCAGGCGTGCGAGAAAAAAAAGTAAAGAGTAGGTGAGGAAAGGTAGGATTATAATCTCTATAATAGGTCATTGCCCCGGTTAAGTCTTCAATTGGTTTTTCGCCAAGTTTGGTTGTGGGACTGCTAAGACAGCATCCATGCATTGTCTGACGCGAAAATGGTCTTTCGTCGAGACCGACCAACATGGTCGTGTGCGACCGTCTGTGCGTGCTGTAGCGAGAAAAGAAAAAAAATTGCATAATTGATATTTTTAGGTGCGAAGCACGTTAGGGTCTCGGCTTGTCGGCGTCCAATGTGGTCACGGCGTGTCATGTAGTCATGGTACGTCATAAACGGGTATGCGCCACAAGAATTGTATTAATCTCGCTATTCGCCACTGGTCCACCAAAAATGAAGAAGGCAGCAGTTAGCCCAACAAATAGCCGAAGACCTTAGTGGAGCGGAAACACCCTTCACTACATACCCGCTTTCAGGCTTGGCACCGCTAGTGCCTCATCAAAGAAATCTCTCAAAACCCTGCACGCTTAAGCCCTCCCCAGGTTTCACGTTAGTGGAGCTGAAACACCCTTCCCTACATGCTTCGCCCCTCCCCAGCGTTTATCTCCTCCAGAGCAATGAGGGACGGCGCTATCTTCCATCTCGATACGCAAGGCAGATGACGCCGCACCAGCACATCAAGTCAGTGGCGTAGCCAGAAAGTGGCACTAGGTGCCCCCCCCCCCCCCCACCCCTCGTTTTTTTTTTTTTTTGCCATGGCATACATAGCACAAATTGACGACTCGACCACATCTGCCTGCCCAGCCTCCACTTCAGATAAAGGTCGTGCACTCCACCCCCGCCGGAAAAAATTTCTGCCTACGCCGCTGCATCAAGCCTCAGTGGAAAATATACTGTTGTCTCGCGCTACCTTCCCATATTTTTCATATATAAATAATCGCGCTTAAATGGTTCGGATGAAGGATGAACACGGGGAGATTTATTTTCCGAATACGATCGCTAGCTTTGAAAGATGCTAGTGGCTGTGGCCACCATCGCTACCATATCCGACAATTGAAAGGATCCCATTACAGCATATGCCGTAAGAAAATCCGTGTCCGCTCTATTTCTGAAAATACGACAACCATCAAGTGTAACCTACAGCAAATGGTCTTGACGAAACGTATACTGGCCTTGAATCTACGTTTGTCCTCATACTTGCTTATGCACTAGGCTCTAGGACGTTACTAAGTTCCTTCTATTGCAGCACCCTTCAATGTCTATCCCGTTTCTGTAAAGGCACTTGCAAGAGAATAGGTCAAAGCGCTGTCAATCCCCGGTATGTCCGGCCGGCACTTAGTCTATGCAGCGCGAAGAGAAAACTGTTATCATCATGTGTCGGCGGGCGCTAACTTGGTCCTATTCTACCTCTTCGTCCGCTTCTTCACCTCCATCGCTCTCAGAACACGTTCGCCGATTTGTCCGGCGTGGGATGCAATAACTCTGATGAACGAGAGAATGAGAACGGAAAGAGATAGAGAATGAAAGTGATATATATATATATATATATAGAGAGAGAAAAATGGGAGGAAAGACACAGAAAGATAGAAAGAGGGGGAAAGAAAGAAATAAGAGAAAGAAAGAGAAGAAAGACTGAAGAACATAGAAAGACATGAAAGAAATAGACCGAGAGAGTAGATATAGAAAGAAATAGACACAAAAAAAGAGATAGAAGAAAGAGACAGCAAGAGAAAGAAAGAGAAAAAGAGAGAGTATGAAAAAAAGGAGAAAGAAAGAAACAGAGGGAAAGAGAAAGGAACATGAAGAGGAAGTGAGAAATAGAGATAGAGAAAGAAAGGGAAAATGAAAAAGAAAGAAATACAGTGGAACCTCGGTGATACGAATCTCAGGGGACCACTAAAAATATTCGTATCATCCGAAATTCGTATCATCAGACAGCATAAAAAATTAGCTTGCGACAAAAGAAAGCTCGCGTACATTTTCATTTATTGTTTTTCAGGGCCGCAGCAACCTAAGGAAGAACTCTGAATGATTGTCAGTTAAGTTTTTAAATGTCCGCAATCACACCGGTACTCGTAAATATACGGTCCGTACGCGCGTGTTTAATTGATGAACCAGGTGCGTTGTAACCCGCGACAGCAGTAGCCCCTTCCAAATTTTAGTATGCTTTTTCGCATGATACGGAATTACTGCGGTGAAAGTAACGGAAGAAGTGCTTTGACGCGATAGATCAAGGCCACAAAATTACAGAACCATGGTGGTATGTTATGATTTTGTTATCGCGAAAGTGTTGGGGATGTTTTTTTGCGAGATTTACGGCCCTGCTCACCCAAATACGATCTCAACAGTCGCGCATGTTGACGTTTTGAGGCCTGACTCGTTCGTCAAGAGAGTCCACGCCTTCTTTCGGTCCTCGTCCACCTTTCATAGGATGTCTGATGCACGAGGCAGGCACGTGTAAACACAGTACAACGACAGCAGCCCGCGTCGACGCGTTAGAAAAAAAAAGCATGGCACCAATGCCCTCTGTAGGCACACGGAGGCACATTAGAGCCTCAAAGATTCGCGCACACAATCCCGGAGGCCGTGATGCGTCTCTGAAGGTTTATTCTGACCGTAAGAAAGAAAATATTTTTCTTACACCGTGATTCTGCCGATTTGGCGGTGCGTCGCGCATGCCCGCTCTTGCGTTGCCGCGCTCGCACATGCTTGGCCCGTCTTCCGCGACAGCGCGGACAGCACCTCTTCGTACCTGGGCGGTAGCGTACGTTCGTATCAAACGTCCCGGGGTGAAAATCGGTTCGTAACAACCGTACACCATTACATTGCAGGCCAACGGGCGTTCGCCGGGACCAAAGAAAAATTCGTATCACCCCGAAATTCGTATGAGCCGTGTTCGTATCACCGAGGTTTCACTGTAGCAAGAAAAAGAAATAAAACACACAGAGAGAGGCAGAAATACAGATAAACAGAGACGAAAAAGACAGAAAAAACCTAGAGAAAGAGAAAAGGCGAAAGAAAGACAAAAATAAATAGAAAGAAGGCAGACCACAAAGTGCCACCCTTTTTCTCAGGCTTGGCGGCTCTAGCGCGAAGCTGCCTCAATATATATATATATTTTTTAACATAAAGGTGGTCTTAGCAGTGCATGTGTATGTGTAAGTAAACCTTCTCTACAACGCCGTGTCCACGTAAACCCGTCCCATTACGTCGCAACTTGATTTTCCTGTACAATATGCATTCCTTCACCTCATTCCAAGAGAGTGAATACTACGTTGGCATATTTGTATAGACAGTAATGGATGGCTTCGCAATGTATGAGGAAGAATCGCAGTCTGTGCAGGGTCACTTTTCCGGCAGTATATATCAAAGAGCATTATAGCTTCTCGTCTCTAAGTTTCCCTCCCCCTGCTACCATCAGTACATCTTTCCGGTTCGACAAATACACCAGACCGAAAACATAGCCGAACACAGATGATCGAAAATTGGCGAGAGCTGACGTTAAAAGGCATTCTTGGTTTTCTTTGTCCCTTAGATCAAAACAATACGTCGGAGCTCTGCTTATCGCCGCTCGAGCTCGGGGAATCGTCTGAACAGCTCATTTCTCCTCGTCCGTATCGACCCGTTTCTGGAATGTGACTTCGGCCTGCCCGGCTCGCTGTCCGCGCTGAGCGTCGGCCCGCGCTATTCGATGTTGGCGCCTATAGCTTTGGCGGTGGCTCCTCGCTGTCGATGCCCGAAAGGCCGCGGCAGTGACCTTGCGTAAGCAAGCATTCGCGCTCGCTGCAACCGCGCCACTTCTATCTGTGCCTGTCGAACGTTCCGGCACCAAGAGGGAGGAAATCGTCCCTCTCGATGTATTTCCTTTCATTTTCGCTGCGTTTCGTCCATGCACCACCGAAACAATGATGCTACTGGGCATGACTATTTTTCCACCAAGACTGCAGGCATTCGCCATTGCGACAGTCAGAGAGATCGGTATGGAACAGTGTTATTTTAGGCACGAAGCATGGCGAAAAAAAAAATGAAGCACCAACCGTGACGGTATGAGGCCCTCTTTTTTTCCCATTGCTTTTATGGCTAAAGCAACCTGATTAAGCTCTGATAGCTATTTTACGCTATTCTCCACTGCACGGATGCTGTCGTTTATGGCTGTAGTTGGTAAGCCAAAAAGCCATACGATTTCACACCAGGTATTTATGATATAGCGATAGGCAATATACCACCAGCATCAAGTAACCGCGACTTGTATGCATGAGTTTCACTTTTAAACGGATTACTTTCTAGCGCAGTCATAGTCGGCGCTATGTTTCCAAGCTATACCTGAAGCGCCCCAGAAGTATCTCATCGAGAGCGTGGATATGATACGAATATAGATGAGATACGGAACGCACTTGGAGTGACACTACCTTGCAGGTTTATCAGTAAACTTGGGTAAAGCTTCTAGATTTCTTCCATGGCCAGAACCCAGCGGAATGTCCCGCAAAACAAGAAATTTAATCCCGCAAAGTAAACCTACTTCTGTACATCTAAACTAGACGAGACTATAGTAGGAAGTGGATATGCCATATAAAAAAAACGGGATGTGATAAATAAGGTGTCTTCTCGATGCACTTATCTCGCCTTCATCACTAACTAAATTTTTTTACAGGCAATCCAAAATGCTTGTGAAGATACCGTCATTCTAGAAGCCTGCTCGTGATAGAAAAACTCGCACAGTTGCTCATCCGTCAGTGCTGCCTGATACGAATGAGGAGTAGAGCTCCCTTGCAACTGTATTATTGCAGCCGCAGAGTGGGTTTAATCTGCAGCGGCGGCATGGGCGATACTTGGTTGTTTTTTTCTTTCTGATTTGCCAAGCTTGAGGAGAAAGTTACGACGGCGTAGAGGAAGGCCAACATAGTAAATTTTGTTTTGAGCCCCTTTATTGCTGTTCATGTAAAACAACGTTGGCGACTGGTTTCGCATAGCTGCCGGTGACATGAGTGTCTATATAATATATTAGAAAGACAATTAAAACAAACTTTGTGAGAAAGAGCGGAGAGTTCAAATGGATCGCGAGAGCGTTTAGTAGTACAAGCATCAATACAACATGAACAACAATGAATTGCTGAAACCTTAGCAGTGGTCATCTTTTGTCCTGGTACACTCAAGAAGGAGGCAAAGAAACACAGCAACACGTAACACTACGCCACACGATACTGTTCTAGTTGAGCTAAACAGAGCCCCCCTCAAGGAAACACTCAGCTTGCAGTCTTCTTAAGGCTTCCGTTGTTTGGCCACTTTCGATTGAGGCACCAGTTTCCGATATTCTTTTTGTCTTATTTTCGTTTCTTTCTAAAGAAGCTGATGCCAAAGGAGTTTCGCATGACAGCGTTGAGCTCGTTTCCATTTGGCGCCTTTTTTTACGTAACGTGTACCTTCTATACTTCTGTTTAGCTCTGCGGTGTAGGAAACATGCAGGCAGAAAGAGAGGAAGCTCTTGCCTCATTCTGTTTCGGTGAATAGTCTCAGTTTACACTGGGACTATGGTTTGATGGATAGGTTCCTAGAGACGGGCTTTACACATCAATTACATGCTATCCAGAGGGCCCGTGACGTTGCTGAGAGTCACCACCTCCCGGTTCCGTCATGGGCGGATCCACCAACTTGCATGGGGGGGGCCTCTGGCTCACCTTAATAATTTTCCTCAGGACGTATCAATAAAGTTCTTGTCACTGTCACTGTCACTCAGCATTCACTGGCGCTGTCAAGGACAGCTTTGTGATTAGACTGCTGGACTAGATAAGGCCAGCCGAGGTCCTGTAGCGGGTACTTTAATCTCAGTGCAAAAGCGGTTTTGTGTTTCGTAGCCGACCTCGCGCGACTTTTACGGTTGGGAATCGATTCCGCGACAATCTGTTGGGACTAGGCACGCCGAAAGTACGGAACCAATGTGGCTGGTTTTGACGAAAACGTTTTAACACAAGCAGGGTTCGTAGCATGAGTATTACACCGCTCTCTAATGGGACAGAACCAGAAGTTAGGCTTCGTAAAGTATGTCCTGCAGAGCACACACAAAAAAAAATCCAAGCATATCCACGAAGTGAATGATGATGAGTGGGCGAAGCACGGTGATCATTCGGCAACCGCGATCGATTCACATACACCCATTCGTTTCGACTATAGCAACGGTTTTCTAACCACCATGAAAGCGGACAGTGAGCGTCGACGACATAGCTAGGTCCTAAGGTCCATAATGTCTACGTTGAAATGGCCGACTATTTAGAGGGTTTGTGCTTCTAGGTGTTTTATATTGTTCTGTCACAATTATTGATATTAGCGTATTGTTAAATCTTTTTTTTTGTCATGCTTTGATTGATGGGTGCTTAAATGTCGGTGTTTGTACATTTTGTTCTGGTTAACAGCCTTTTATTGTGCTGTCATATACTTGGTTGATGTACACATAAAGTCAGTTTTTTACACAGATGTTTTCGCTTTTCATTGTGCAGGTCAGTTTCCGTTTCGGTTTTGTGGAGCGTGACGGACGCCGACAAGGCTAGGCCCTAAGGAGCTTCGCCCCTATAACAAATCCATTGGTGTTGAAGTTGATATTTTCATGAAAGTCATTGATATTTAAAGAGATATTAGGTCTTGGGAGAGGTTCTGGCAGTTCACATGCATCATGCAACAAAAGTAGAATCTTGCCGATAAGATCAAAGACAATAAAAAAAGAAAAAGAAGTCTACCTTCAAAAGGAATCACCACCTGACTCATACCAACTGTTCAAAGTTACATTACATCAAATGTAGGCTTTTTTGTGTGTTTTGTGCCGCTTGATGGTGAGTGCGCTCTGTATTCCGCCATCCTAGATTCTTCGACGCGTAGAGGAAGGGAATATGCGTAATCCCTGCGGACACATTTGCCCTCACCCCCCCACCTCCGACCCCCCTCTCCCACCCCTACCAGAAAGTGGTACATGTCAGTAACATGTCAGCAAGTTACTACAGCATATCTGAGGACAGGCACTGATGCCAGCTGATCCTTAGCAGATTAGGGGCTGTGACCTATTGCCATCGCTTCGTTTTGTGTCTTCTGATACACCGTGCGTTTCTGCGGTCACTTTTCCTAATAATGAATCGACTCCCGGCCGCCACCCACACTCTTCTAAGAACTAACACATGCAAGAGTTCCAGCGAAAAATGCCAAATCGTAACGCAGTTTACGATTTAAATTCGGACTCTAGCGCACAGTATATTCTTCTGTGTTAAAAAAGAAAAAAGGAAGTAAAAGCTAAAGAAAGAAAGGCGAAAAATACCTGAAGCCCAGCACCACAAAACAGGAAGGTACAAGGAACAGTTGAATGGCACACGTCTGTGGAATCATAAGCTCGTCGCAGTGAAAATTGTCAGAAATATTAATGTTCATAGTTACATATACGTGTTCATGAAAGGAAACGGAGCAAATCACATGAGGCGGCTTTTAGATTTGTAAATATTTTCCCAAGATTAGCTTCATGAACAAAATCATTCAGTGTTTTCTTTTCCCCACGCACCCAAACTTTTTCCAACCAACCTGCAGAATCTCAAGATTTTTAATTGGTAATTCGTAACAAAGTGGCCAATAGTCATGCTGTTTGGCTGGACCTTCTAAGCAATTCTTCTTTGCTGCTGCTCTTTTGAACCTGTGGCAAGGTAGAAAAATTAATTTGCGGTCTCCAGAAACGCTCGCAATGTCATTGTGATGCGCAATTAAAATATAAAACCACTAACTTGCGCTCGGAAATGAGACACAAGCACTGATACAGTTGTTTTTTTTTTTTCGCAATATGTCAAACCAATGGAAACTAAACTAAAAGTGAAGTCATATTGTCACGTAGAAATTCGCAGTTATTCATAGCCTGTCTGGAAACAGGACAAAAACGTGTAAAAAAAAAGGAGAAGTTTACACTAGCCGTGTAAAAAGCTTAAGAAACAGCAAAGCTGGTTGATCTCAGGGGCTTAGGGGCCTTATTGGCTGATGCTAGGTCTTTCCTTGGCGTAGACAAAGTAGAGTCGAACCGCAGCCCATCACAGACCATGCAAGAATGTCCAAACTCCGGATGCCAGAACTAACGTTCAAAGCTGGCTGTGGCGCCCCCGGTAGAAGCGCGGGCCTTTCGTCACTCGTACTCGGGGGGCAAACTCGGCGCGGTGGCCTCCGTTGGTGGGCGTGGCTTGGCGGCGGCTGCTCCTCAGCGGATGCGCGGCTAGGCTAGGTGAAACCCAGCTGGTGCACAGCTGTGGCTTGGTTATTGCTAGTCAACGGCGCGGAACGTTTCTTGCAATCAGTGGGCGTTCTACCTCGACCTTTAAGAGCTTCGATCTTGAAAAAATTGCGCTCTTTCATTAAAAAAAGAAAAAAGCTATATCTGGTAAACACGTCGAAACACGGTTTTAAAGATCGGGAGGCTACTCTAATCCTCGAGTGACACTCGCATGCCGACGTTCGTGTGCCGAGGTGCATCCCTCGGGTTAAGCTTCTGTTTCACGCGCTTTCGATGAGGATTTCAGAGGTCACGTAGAAAGATGCATGTGGTAGAGATCTGTTCCGGCAGGTGCCGCAACTATCCCAACTGATTACAAGAAACTCGTCTGTTCTTCACTGAAGTTCCCGGAGATGTAAACCTGGTTTATCGCCTGACATGCTACTCGAGATGTCTGGGGATGACTATATTATACACAATGATAACACATACGCACAAATAATACGTATATAGTCATAAACACACGTATAAAGGCGTCTGCTATTTCAATGAACTCATTCAACTAATATTCATCAGTTGTACTGACATTTATTCGGCCCTTAAGAAAACCTATGCCCCTATCTTATATGTATCCAATATAACTGTTACCTTGAAACAGAACAACCAATTTCTTACCTGTTTTACATTCTAAAACAAATGTTGTGATAATACGGAAAATTGGAAGCAAACCCTCGACCGGGAGTGCTTGGAAGAGGAACAACAGTCACTAGTTGTTCATGGCCCCTAGAAACGGTTAATTAAAATAAAATGTGCCATTTATGGTCCTCTGTGCGATCATCATGTCAACGGTCTTGAAAAATAGTTATCGGGGGCTGTACATGCGAGGAAACAGATATATACAGCTTGAACTCTTTCTGTTCGCCAGTATTTTTGCGTGCATGCGCAATTTTGTTTTTCTAGAATGGATTTGGCCATCTGTAACGTAAATATTGTTGTAACGCCAGATTCCCTAAGCATCGATCGTTTTCTGCTATGTTTTTTTTTTCTGCTTCGTGTTCAAAGACCACGTTCCTCTGGTCACAAAACAAACTGTGTTTCTCGTACTCCTGTATATTGATTGATTCTTGGGCATCTGTAAATATATGTGGCTAACTTGTGAATCCAGGGTATGCGTAAAGCAGCGGACTCTAACACAAGTGTGAAGAGATCATGTATGCCTGTGTCAAAGTGGTACGCTGTACATACCTCGGAAATATATCGTGCTACGCATTTTCTTTCCTTAGCAATAAACAGGCTAGGTAGGTATGCTATACACATTCAGTAGCTGCTGACCTTCCAGACAGGTGAATTGGTCACAATAAACATTACAAACACAGGAAAATTAGGAAGGGCAGCTTGCACAAGCGCGAATGACTAAATCTATCGTAGAGGTCTCACTCAGGAAGTTGGGTAACCAATAGAAATAAATGACCTGGAAGACCGTAGGGAGACCGCCCGCAATCACGACGATGCTTAAAAAGCACGTTTTGAGCCAGCTTCCTAATAACAAAGATTTTTGTGAAATCTGGCTACTTATATTCCAAATGTCTATCACCCATTGAATAAATAGGCAACCTAGTAGCAAATATAACGACTGTCACAGTGATACAAAAAAAAAAAAACGGCCGTGCATTCGCGAGGCAACTCAACACATAACGACGTAGCATTCCTAAAGCTTCGGGATAAAATGCATGTACTGACGCCTCATATCACGCAACCCACAGTGCGCAGGCTTCGTTTATTTAATTGACGATAGCGGAAGGCAAATTAGAACCTATTTCTGCTGATGCTTGCTTTCATTTCACACGAACTACTGCAGGATAGCTTATTCAGCTGTTGTCTTTTATTATGGACAAGGCATTAGCGAAGCTTCTGGTGTCTTTTTTTTTTTTTTTTTGAGTAGACCAATGATAAAACTTTGTTTGAGAATAAGTACTACTTTTTCACCGTTCATGAAAGCGGATAATGCGCTGACACCCCAGAGAGGGAGGAAAAGTGGAACAGCGACATTATCGCAATGTAAACATTTGAATCTGGCTACATGAAATATAAATAAGTGAATGGGCTTGTTAAAATATTGAGAATCTCGGCGTTATCTATTGATCTGGTGAATTCCATTGCTAACTATTCATATTCAGATTTTTCTCGGGGAAAACAATGTTCATCAATGCCACAACTCGCTGCGTCTACATTTTTTGAGCGGGTCGCATCCTAGAGACCTCGCCGTGCCATTAGTGAATTTGATGGTGCCAGCAGTAAAGTGCCCGTGTAGTGTGTATTCCATGTAAATTTGTTACCGAGGAGCGCCCGAAGCGACAGCGCCCTAACATCACTGTCTCTTCCATAGCTGCAGGCGAAGAAGCTGCATATTAATAGGTGCCCTGTTCTCTCGGATCAACAATTTTGCGTCGGCAAACACCGTAGCTAAGTGCACTCTGCATTAAACCGTGTCAGGAGCATTATAAGATTGCATAAACTTGAATAGACGTGCCCCCCCCCCCCCCCTTCCCTACCTCGCCAAGCCATACAAAAAAAAAAAAATCACCGCCCAAGCACTCCGTACAAATGGTTAACCAGCGAAGCTGAAATGTGCGGCCCCAGTGTTTAGCAGTGGGTTCAACCCGACGCTGCACTGAAGGCTTCCACAATTATCGTTGCCAGGTTGTGGTCGAACCCCACACGCGGTCACAGACGTCGCAGCCGAAGCCAAAGTGCCGCTGGAGAAACTCTCGACCAAAGCGGGCGCTCGCCCCGGCGAACGCGCTCCCAAAATCACGTCGACGCTGTTCTGCACGCAACGCCGTTTCTTCGGCGCGCCAGAGGGCGCGCCGTGGCTGCAAGTGTTTGACCTTGCAAGCGTCGATCCCAAGCTCGCGCGCCAATGGCGCGCGAGCTTGAGTACGACGCTCAGAACGACGTAACTGATAGCACAGCCAATGGAGACCGCTCGTGACACAGATGCCGAACGGTTTTTCGTTTCTCCTAGCCATATACAGCTTTCGCTGTAAAAATAAATAAATACAAGCGCTGGAGTCTTTCAGAAGGAATGAAAGGACATTGTATATTAACAGGATGTGCTGCCGGGGACAACTCGTCCAATCTTGCGCCACTGACAAGCGCACAGTGAGGACAGGGTAATGGGGTAGACGCAGGATAAACGCTGATTCGGAGCTCTTGTCAATATGGACAAGGTGCATAAGCGCAGCTAAGGTGCGGATAGAGGCTTACCTATTGAATAATGCATACAATGACTTTTAAAGTGTTGCTGCTTGCAACGTGACCGGGTTGAAGAAGGGACCGTTTTTCGCTTGTATTGCCGGTGACGTCTAAGAGTTTTAATTTCAGTATTTGAGTGTAAACCAGCTGGCGAGGACCCTTTGTTCAATCTTGCGATTAGATCGGGGGGAGAGGGGTCAGGGGCAAACAAGGAACGGTAGTTATTTAACTGTGCCTCCGTGACCGAAATAATCAAATGTGTCATCACTGCGGTGCGCTATTCGGTTGATTAAATGCTGGCTGCATAAAAAGTGGACGGAACACATCACTTTTCCGGGCATGCATGATTGAAATGGCGCAGCTGTTTGACCAGCTGAAGCCTGCTTGTCGCCCGTCACATAACTATATAACTTATACAGCGGAATCAGTTTTCTAGCCGGTTGACATTCTTCAAAAGTGATCACCTCTATGACGAAGTAGCTATCACGTCGCACTCTACTACTCCGATTGAAGACGCTGGTTGGATTGCACGCGGGGTCGCCCGTGTAACGGTTGTGCAACGCTGAAGCATGTCATTTATTCCAACTTTACACAATGCAAATGGTCCAAGGTTAAACCAAAATCCTGAAGTATGGTTTTGTTTATAAGCGGGATATAAAGTAACAAATTGCGCTAGTTGGAATATACTAATGACGGCGAGCACAAACAAGAGAAGATACACACAGAAGTACTCGATACAAGTGCTGCATCTTGTACTTTCTTGAGTCTATTTTCTTCGCGCTGGCCGTCATGAGGATGCTCAAGCACTCTGCCCCTAATAAGAATGATGATTATTATCTATATTAATAATGTTGATAAAGAGTAGTATACCAAATAAATTATAGAATATATGCTTCAGAAGCTGCCCCTCGGGCTGAAGTGACGTCCCTGCTTTTAAATAAGAAAAATCAGCAGCTGCGAACGGCATTTCACTCGTGCTCCACAGTTGCTGTGGCCGGTATCGAACGAGTGGCTCGAGGCTAACGGCTCAGCACCATTGCCGCTAAGGCACCAAGCACGTAGTTGACAACAATTTACTTCTTTTCTCTCGGCTAAAGCCAGCCTAACTTAAAAAAAAACAAAAAAAAACAGAAAAAAACTGAGTTTCCTCTGTAGAATTCGCTGGCGAAACCATACTCAACCGAGTTGTACTGCCTACGAGGATGTCGGTGACGTGCCGAGGCAGCTCTGGCAAGTCGAGAGGTACTAATTCCTCAAACGCATCCCTATTCAGGCCACGCTGCTTATAGCGAACACGAAATAAAAAAAAAAAAACACGACACGAAAAGTAAACGATTCTGAGGGTACGCTTGAGCGAAGAGCGCATAGAGCAGAATACAAATAAGAAAGACTTGTTTCGTGAAAACTTACGGAACGCTTTCTTTCACAGCACCACAAGTAAACGGGAAAAAAAATTGAGCCTTGCTTCTTAAGTTATCCATTGACTTGAAGAGCGTCCAGTCACTCTTCAAATTTTGGTGCAGCAGTACAAACGCGAGCACGGGACTACGATAAGAAGTAACACGTGACAAACATAGATGCTGTCGGTGAAGAGCTGCGTCTCATTTAACTGTACATATATAGCTGCAACAAACCCTAGAAAAAAAAAACAGGATGGGGGGTGACGTAACGTTACATTCCAGTTAACTCTCCTAGAGTTCAGTCTGTGAATGTTGCGCGGGAAAGAAAGAAAGACGATAACCAATTTTAATAGAATGAAAATCACGTAGTAAGCCCAACTGTACTGGCCTCATGGCCTTGCCAATAAGAAATGATATTTCGTGTGAAATAAGGCTACGCTTGTGTTCCTGACATAATTCTAGTCTGCTTTATGGTTCTACATGAGTTCGTGAACATTGTCTGCTCAAAATGCGGAGTTCCAGTTTCCAGGAGCCATGGAACGTTGTCAACTAGTCCAAGCTGTCTTGTCTTGAAAAGAATCTCGGCTTGTATGAAATGCTACATTTTGGTGGCCTATGTTGCAAAGTGCGACTGATGTGCTATTTTGTAGCATTCGTCGCTCATAGAGACTCACACTCCAAGCGTAAACTTCTAAGTGCGGAGCACTTGAGGGGGGCCGGGCGGTCGTATGCTGTCGTGTTCTGTAGTATGCTGTCGTCGTCGCTTGGTGCAACGCGTCATGTGTAGCATATTGAGTGCGCGCAAGAGAAGTCTTCTTCCTCTTGTTCTTCGAGCGCCTTGATGATGATCACTTATCATCAACAGCAAAAGAACAACTAGTGCGCTTGCGTAACGCAGGCAAGAACACGTATAAAAAAGAAAGGAAGCAAGCGCTAAATAGAAAGAGCGAGACAGAGAAAAATACGAAGAAAAATAGAAAGAGCAAGAAAGAGAAACAAATACATAAATAGAGAGGAAGAAATAAATAAAAATGAGGAGAGAAAAAAAGAGACAAAGAAACGAAAAAAAAAGAGAAAAAGAAAGAAAGAGAGCAGGAAAAAAAAACAAAACCGATGAGAAACAAAAAAGACTGCCCCGCTCCGCACTTCCTTCAGGCTTGGCACCCCTAAAACGAAGCTGCCTTAATTTTTTTTTAATGCGCAACCATATCGAAGCCGACACAACCAAACTGCATGTTTGTCTGCCTCTCTGTCCCTTCGTCGCTGAAGATGCTCGTCGCCACAATGAAAGAAATCAATAAAACAAAGTAAGTTTTAACTCCGGTATAGGGGTTCGAACCCCGGCCTTCACGCTCCGAAGGCAACTGTCCACTTGGCGGCGCATCAACCCTTGCAGAATATGAATACATATTCTGAACCATATGAATATGTTATAGCAATGATGTAAAGCAAATGTACAACTGTTTCTATTAAGGCCGTTTCAAATTCGCAGTAGTGGAATGAAAGGCCCCGCAGGACAAAAGGTGCACAGGTGACATGGCGGATGGTACTCGTCAGGAAAATTCAAGTCTTTCGAAAATTTCAAGTCAGATCCCGTGTTTCGGTGGTTGCGCGGTGCGCGGGTCATGGGGCCACTGGAGATTCAGGAGCGCTAGATAGAAGGCAGAAGAGACCATTTCCAGTAGTGTAGCCCGGAGGGAGAGCTGGGGCTTTAAACTCCCCCCCCCCCCCCCTCCTGAAAAATATTTCTGGTTACGCTACTCACAATGCCGATGCCGCCGAAAACAAAATTACAGGGAAGGACACCACCCACAATAACTCTTTGCGTATCCCTTAGATAGCTCAAAGAAAAAGGATTCCAAGTGACCTCGTAATTCGCCGTCCAAACGAACATCGAAGCAAAACTGAAGGCAGAATTTCACGAGAGAAAAAAAAAAACTGACGAAAAATCTCCATAAAGGGCGTAATAACTTTGCTTGAGACGACTTCTCTTTAGAACACGTTAAGCGCACAACAAAAATAGTCAGCAAATATAGACACTGCTCTGAATGAATCTGAATAATTACACTACATTATCATTTCTGGACATTCTCAGAATAATGACGTGATATGCGCCAAGGCCAGTTACGAATAGCTGGGCCTACTCATGAAAAGAAATATAACTGAGGAATATGGATGGGTCTAAGCGCATACGGCGAGCGCTCGCAAAAAAAAAAAAAAAAATGGCAGGCAATCTGCCGCCGTTCCTAAAGCGAAAAGTGTCCAATTATTGCATAGTGGCAGTTTCAACAAGCGGAGCTGGCATTTTGGAGGACAACAAAGAAACTTGAAAAAAAAAGAAGCCATACACCACACAACGTGTAATATAACGGAAATGATAGGCGTAATGTGTAGAAGTCTGAAGCCAAAAGGATGCATTAAAAAACGAACAGGGGTAGCGGATATTCTAGTTGGCATTACGCGAAAAAAAGTGTACCTGGGCCACTTACGCAGTGCGCAGGACCGACAACCGGTGGTCAGTTAGAGCAACGGAATGGCCACCAAGGGATGGGAGACGGAGCCGAGAACGGCAGCGAGTTAGGTGGAGTGACGAAATAGTTCGTGAGGATAAAATGGAATCACTTCGCACAAGTTATAGTGGACTTGAGAGCATCGTGAGATGCCTTTGTCCTGCAGTGGGCGCGACATTGGCACATAATAATGATATACTAATAGAGGAGAACCATCTGTACGGTTCATACTTCGTTCTTTTGTGAACACATGCTTTAAACATGGAAACGGTGCAGCTAGAAAACCGAGCGCCGTACCGCTGAACGCACAAGGCTGCACAAGGCTGCACAAGGCAGGTCCACTTACCCCTTTAATTCAACGATTTCCTTATGACGTTATCAAAGTACGTTTTTTTAGGCTAGGAAAATTTGTCTGACGAGAGTACGCCTGAGTTTTTCCTCTGATTAGTGCTTCCACAACGGCATTGTCAGTTCATCATTGCCATAAAAGGAAGCGAAATTGGTTAAAATATTCAAGAAACCGGCGATAACTTATGAATCACAGCAGCAAACATAAAGGGATAATAATGACTGAAAAGGACCAAGTGCTAGCATTATCTTTCGACTTGAGAGCATAAAAGCCTCTGGCGAATCTGTGACGGAACTGAAAGCTCAGTGGAGTACAAAAGGAATAATTGATTTCGTATCAAATCTAGCACTTCCATAATATTTTATACAGAGAGAGCGGTTCTTTCATATTACTAAACGTGCGTCGTGTGATTTCTCGGTTTTTATTTGAAATGCAATGATGTGTTCACATAACGTGAGCCCCCAAAGCAACTTTATTCGCAGACAGCAGCATGGAAACCGTCTAGACTAGCTGCTTTACATGTTTGCTGCACTGCTGGCATCGCTATAGAAAAGTAATTATATTAATGAGCTGCAGGTCATGAGCGTAACGACGTATGGCTTAAACCGGACTCCTGCTACAGACGTTCACTGCAGAAGCTTCTCGCCAATTGTGTGGGTAGAAAGAAACGGGAGGGCTGAGTGGAAACGGACACATGATCCGCGAGTTGTGGGACGGCTCACTATTCTTCCAGACATGCAACTCAAGCTTCGTCTGTACATTTTCGCGAGGCGGGTTTCATCTGGTAACCTGAGATTTCCCATCGCTATATTGCGTCTCTGAATGCACCGTGCTGCGTTGTACCTTGACTCATGTTTGCACGTAACAGTATGTGCTACACCCCGCCTAATTTTGTGGTTTCAAGTCTTCTCAATGTAAGTCACCAGAGGGCACGTAAACATGCACATAGACGATGTGTCTGCATTGCTCCAAAGCAAATGTTCCCGAATAGCTACGCTGCCTCAGACACTATGTAAAATAATCTGGCTGAGGTGACGTTCAGAATGGCACCGAAACGTGAGAAGCCACGACGACCGCGTAACGAGCGATGAAGCGGGAGATGATTGGAATCATGTTCTCCAGCAGGAATAATGAAGTAGGAATTAGTGGGGTAAATGAAGGCATCTCAAGTTTCAGCCGGGGCAATAGGGGGAAATTGAGCTGGGAAAGTCATCTGATCATCAGGGAAAATTACTTGCGCTCTAATAAATGTAAAGAATTGAAAGTAAGGAAGAAACAAGGCCCATTCATGGGTCGAGGAGCCATAGTTTGAATGACTAGTATGAAAGATTAGATGCGGCAATTTGTGATGCGTGGCATGGTGTCCGCTTCCGCAAGGTAAAAGTAATTGCATGTCGCTGGCGAACTTCTGCGTAGTCATACTAAAGATAAGCTAACTGGTGATTATTACGGTGCTCGAGTGTCGTAGGGTGCTCTAGCCCCACCTGCACCACTGGTGAATACGAAGACGTATGGATCGATAAGATTGACAGCTGGCGAGCTGGTACAGGTGCGTCGAAAAAAAATTTTAGAAAATGTTTTCGTATTTCATATCAGAAAACTGCGCTGCAATACAAACTCATCTGTTCACTTTTTTTCATTTTTGCATGTCATCTTTTCGCGATGTTCACATACAAAACAAGAAGGAATCTGGAAGGCACCTGCTTTTCGACAGTAGGGTTTTTAGAAATTTTGAAGACATTTTCTCCATCAGAGCTGCACAGAGCTAAAGCTATATTAAGGTGTGAAGCGATGTTTGAAAATAGTTCTATGTCACTCGTAGCAGGGAACATTGCTTCTTGGAATACAAACTACACTAACTTGCCCGTTTTATGGAAAGTTGTATTGAAGCCCAGAATATATGTTTATATAGATTATGCTTGCTTAAATAGTTATTTTAGTATAATTTCAGTATAGCCTTATTTTAGTAGCTGTATCCTAGTTGCCATGCCAATTTAATGGTGAATCTTCGAAGGGGAGCAAATCTCACAGTAAAGGTTTGTGAAAAAATTCTTAGTTACATATTTTACTATGACGCTTCCGCGCACGATTGACTATCGGTAATGGTTAGTAAGTTATATTAGTGTTCGTAAGTGGTACATGACACCGACGCTTCGGAAGTTGCCTTTAAGTTCCATCAAACCTCCTGACAAAGTGCTGTCGGCGCCTGAGAAAGAGCTGAAGAAGACAGACAGATTGGGCGAGTTGGTGAGGTTCCAAGATAAAAATATAAAACAGCGCTTACACACAGGACGAAGGAAGGAAGTGGCACACACGGCGCCGGTCTTTCAACTCATCTAGTTGCAACTAGTAGCAAGATCAGCGCCGTGTGTGTCACTTCCTTCCTTCGACCTGTGTGTAAGCGCTGTTTCATATTTTTATCATGAGAAAGAGCTCCTGGCAACATTCTCTCTTGCCAGAACCTACGCACAATGCATCGACAGCTATCTCTTGATCTCTTTTGACGACATATTTACGGTCACTGCTCATTGCAGGCCATTGTAAGACCGTCGAAGTTAACCGACACGCTGTGAACCTTCTACGTTTCTGTTTATTCCACTGGACGACTCTTTCGGCCACGTTCAAGTCGACACACTATCCCTTAAGGCCATATGGTTCTGGCGTCTTCGAACCAACCCTGCGTCCATACTTCTATCGACTTATTATCTGATTGTATGGGAGTTTCAGCCAAGCTTGCAAAATCTGATGACGTGGAAAATCTTACGTGCTTCATGGGACGCATGCCTCCCGCTCGACGCTCTGCACCAATGATGAGTTCGAAGCCAGCAACCGGTGAAGTGCAATCACGCGCTAGCCGCCAACTAAATCTGCCATCGCTACCCCGACACTTCGTGACGACCCGAAGACTATACTTACGCGAGCCCATCAGTTTTTTTTTACACATCCCGCCAATCCAGTCCTCCTTAATGCTCTTATCCCCATGGGGCCACTTTCCAGCGGGCTATTATATTACAAAGACACCGTCTCAAAGGTCAATACATTAGCATCTATAAGCCTTCTTTGCTGTGGGGAGGCAAAGTTGTGCAGCGTGCCGAAGTTGAGCGAGCACGAAAAAAATAGCTCCGATGCGTCGGAACCTAACCGGTTTTGTGCGCCCCTGACGCGTGAGTTACCACTAAACCCTTTAGTATCTTAAGTAACTTCGCCATTTCCTGTGATCTGTCAAGATATCCACATGCAGACAATACGAAACGAGTGCATTTGATTACCAGACACGAGAACAGAACCATGAAATCGAAACAAACGTTCCACGAGAAGCAGGCAAATTAGATGTACGTACATGGCGAGTGCATCAACCATCCCTCATCTTTCCTGTAAACGAAACTGCAGAGCGACCTGACGGCATGAACTGAATCCACTACATAGCACGCGGAGGAGACGGGCCGAGAGGGCGCATCATGAAATAGCCAGTAATTCAATTTCAAGCTTGAAATTCCCCAGCCTAGTTAAGCCTAACATGATACTTAGGTACTTTTGGGTTTATTAACTTTAGGCATTCTTTTAAAGTAGGCTGGCTGTGGCGAAACACTTCGTAATTTCGTAATTCACGCACTGTTGTCGGCCGCGCCATTAGCTAGCAGAGACGCGCAGAATATATTCTCTTTACGGTGTCCCACATGGTGATTAGGGTAACGTTATGAAATCGCAGTTTCCTCACAGCAACTGCTCGGGGAACCATCGGTTGGCATGCAGAGAGCCGAAGTGGAAGGTTTTCAGTGAAATACACTAAATAAATGAAATTTCCGGCTGGTATTTCGAGGTTGTAGAAGCGCTGTTGCTCTATGAGGTGGAGGAAACGTTGGGGAGAGGAACAGACTCCCTACATGAGAGCACGGCTCACCATTGCTTACCAGGAGTGTAACGTGACGTCGAATGCAATGTTTTTTCCAGTAAGGATAGCAAGAATGAAAACATACGTATATTGCGACTTGATGCACATGCACATTGTTGATCACCGCCGTCCTTCCTGCTTCTCTGCCGTTAGCGATACTCGTTAATGATGTAAATAAAGCCATCAATATATTACTTCATTCATTTCCTAAAACTGAGAATAGTAAAGTTTTTTGCGATACGCGTGGTTTTAAAAGTGCATCTTTGAGTTTCATAAATAAAACTGGTCTTGCTTTTTGTTTGCTTGCACATTCATCGCAAAAGCCGCATTGGAAGCGAAGAGGTCAATATATTTGTAAGAAAATATTTAGAATACACCGCGTTAAACTAACCGTTGAGTTGGGCATGACGCAGATAGCATAGTTGGGCACGACGCAGTTAGGAAAAGTAGTGACAGCTGTATATTCTGGACTTAAGTACATTTTCGACTAAAGTAATATGATGGTCTCTACCTCTGGTTCTTACCTGGACAAAGCTATCTGTCCGTCTTCGACTGATATTCGTGCTTGTATTTGAAAGCCCGGTCTTCTGATCTTCCAAGAACTTTAAGGTAGCGATATGAAGATATTTTTAATCAGTCAAGCTGTCCAGTTCGGAATCATTGTAATTATTCTGATTATTTGAAACTTCCGTCGCTTTCATCACATCCCCTTCAAAGCTGTTTCGTAGCATGTTAAATGTACTTGAGTTAAACTAGCTACGAATTCTTTAGCACTGTCTGTTTGCCATCCTTGATATCTTTTTATTACTGCTGTTCGCTTTTTCATTATTATGTATTTATTGTTTGCACAGTGCTGAAGAGGATAAATATAGCATCGGGGGGTACTATCTCCCTTGATATGTGAATTGTGACCAATCAATAAAAGTATAGACCACTGAAGGGATAAACCTTATTACGTAGTCCCACCTGAGGCTAATCCTAAGTTTTAAGTAAGATTGAAATTCTCTTTCCTGCTTACATTCTTCGCCCCTTGTGTTACTTACATAAAAACGTAGTGTGGTCGAGAAGATTCACAGTTCTTCAAAACCGCAGCGCGAGCAAGGCAAGGCATGAAGAAACACACAAGCGCTCGTGATGTGGCGGTGTGTATTTTACAACGAAAGCTGTTATGAGATCACAACAAGGGCCGTTTTTGCGCCGTAGTTGACCGCCGCCGCCGCCGCCGGTGTCCGTAACCACTATCGCTCGAAAAAAAAAACTAAATAAATAAAAATTACCTATGACAGAATGGGAATCGACCCCGGGCCCTCTGCGTGGCAGCGCAGCACTCTACCACAGAGCTACGCCGGTGCTTTAAAATGCGCTGCGAACTGACGCTATGCAGTGGTCATGTCTGGTAAGGAATCGCGTTAACATTTGTAATAAAGCGTTTTAGAACAGTAAAGTAACAACCAGCCGTCACACAACGCGAATTGCATGACGACTGGGTCGTTGAATGCTCCAACCCATTACAAAAGCCTCAGGCATAATTCTTCATCGTCATCAGCCACAGCATCAACAAGTGAACATAATGTGTTACAAGTGTGTAGCGGGTGCCGCGCTTTTCCAAAGAATGACGAATAATGGCACAGTGTACAGTTCCCCACTACACAAACATTATGATCATGTATTGCGTAGTGGGTACCATGCAAGTGTGCTTGTAGTAGTTGTCCCAAGAAAGTTTTAAAAAAGGCTCTAGAAAGGCCGCTCTTCCAGCTTTCGCTGTGACTGTGCTGCGCGTTCCGCGCAGGCCTGGCGGTTTTTTCCTGCCCTATTTTATACGGGCCGCACATTTGAAGAAAACGTTGAATTGCCTTCCCCAGTAAGATGCCAAGAAATCCATGCGGTTATTTGAAAATTAAATGGTTAGCCACTCCGGCGCGCATAGGAAATCCAGTAAATCCTGGGTAGACGCGCGCACTTGCTATGTTAGACGAGTTGATGGAAACATCTCGGCTACTTTTTTTTCCTAGAAACGGGATTTACTTTTGTACGCATCTTACGTTTTTACAGAGAATATGAGCATTAAACGCTGATGCGAGTGTGCCGAGGAGACATAGCCCCTAAAGGAAAGCGGCTAATATACTCTCTTTACAAAACAGGTCTTGCCGTTTTGATCCTTTTGGCGACGTAACACTCCACTCAAGGGTAACGAGACTTGCCACGTGGGATTATCCGTTGAACAAGAAGAAGAAGACGCGTGAGTCGAGTAAAGCACCGGAGTGATATTGTTTTCTTTTTTTTTTCTTCGCTGCAGCCAAGGCGCCAAGCGTTATTTGTGGAAGCGCCAGCTTTTCAGAGATTGTAATCTCCAGGTGTCTACGCAGAGGGCTTAGGACTGTAATGGGCCTTACACGGTGCGGAATGTAAACGGCTGAGGTGACGCTATCAGCGAAAAATTCCTTCGCGTATCGAGAGAGTAGGGGAAGAAGCTTTGAGAAGGCCGGTGAAAAATAGGAGGTTCTGGCATGTTTTTTTTTTTATAAATGATGAGAAGTCTTCAATCACAAGACGATACCGAATAACGGTTTTTAACTTCGTGTGAAGTACAGTTTCTAATATATTCACCGTGTTCGCGCTTCTCTGCTTCTGCGTGTGTCGATAAACAGCCGATCGCAGTATTTGCCAGGTACGATTCAGTGGCTACATCCTGCATTTCTTAATACCATAGTAGGCACTAAAGCTGCTGATTGGACAACCCATGGCCCTCAAAATACTTTGGGTTCTTGTACCAATTTGAAATGCCGCGTAAGAAAGATGATAAGCTGGAGCTTACAAGCTTGGGGAATAATGCACATAAAGAAAGCACAGATGTCTATATTTGACGGTCACAATGGGAAGAAAAACGTGATACAAAACAATAGCAGACTAACAATTGGTTACTAATTAACATCTTGTTCTCGTATACTAATCAGAAACAGCGGGCTTCGCTCATTTTTGTTTCGTCTTATCACGCGGCCCTCGAGCAAAGCTAAGTTATATATCTGAATCAACGGGTTGGCATATATTTTTAGGACTTTGTAGTTTTTTTGGCCGTCTAACAGCCCAAACACTTCTACTGCTCTCGAATATTACCGTTTGTATTCGTCGTGTACAAACGCAAATATTATTAATGCGCTTACGTGTCTTCCCACATTGATAGTCTTTTAGAAAGAGAATTCCAGTTTTCTCCAAATTTGCACTTAATAATACCAGTGAGACCATAAGAGGTTACTCATAACTAATGTAGAAGCAGTTTTCCTTTATACCTACACCATGTTGGTACCATGTTGTAGCTTAATTTTGTGACCGCGAAATAAATACAAGGTTAAAAAAAATAAAAAGAAAAAAAAACATCGGTACATATTATATTCACTCCTAAATAATGACTGCAACTTCTGTGAGAACATTTTAAAACAAACAAACTTATATTCAATTGCGGGCTAATTAAGCAGAAAAAGTTGGACACACTGCGAAAAGGACAAGCACACGAGCATTCTTATTCGGTCGCATTCTGCTTTCTATTAACGAAAACAGATCTTGAATTGAATCCATTAAGAAAGTTGAGAAAGCTTGAGTACATTGGGATTCTGTGAGCTTTAACAGGGTGTTCTGGTCATGAAAAAAGAATGTGTATACAGGACAGTTCCAGGATAAATCTCCCGTCTAATAATTTGTGATCGAAATCACGAACAATTTGACAATCAAAATTTTTCAGGCTAAAGTAAAAGCGAATGGAATATCACTGAAAGGCGCCTCCACAGAGTATATATGCGCAACACGTGCCTGTTGCTTGACTGCAGGAAAACTGAAGAATGACGTCAATCACGAGCAATGCTTGCGAGCATCGTCCAAACAAGCACTTGCCTCCATTTGTGTGAATTGTCGCGAATTGAGTAACTAGCGTCGAAGTAATAATAATAATAATAATAATAATAATAATAATAATAATAATAATAATAATAATAATAATAATAGCTTCGCTTGCACTTATTGCAAGGATGATGGGGTTGAAGGGGGCGCTAATAAAACGGACTCTCAGACTGGCATGCTGAGAGTCAAAAAAACGGAAAATGCGGATAAAAAGTTAGCGCACACTTACAGTGTTGGAATAATCCTGTACAAAGCCTGTCAGGCTCCCGCGATGAGGCGACCACGTCGATTTTTGCAGCGCACCGGTAACGTACACCGAATATCCTTCAAACAGTCAGCGCATCCAAGCGGCAGAACACCACCTCATTGTTCGGACAAAGGGACAAGTATTTGAAGCTAAGGTAACAACAAAATACGTCAGGTTCACGTTTCAGTCACAGGTTCCTTCAAAGAACCAAGCACATTCTGTTTATGCAGCCCACGAATGCATATTTTTACGGAAATTGGGAGATTGCTCTCTGTTCACATTCGGTGATAGGAGAAAGCGGCGTACGTTCCCAACGTTCTAGGCAAAGCAGTTTTCGCATCGCTGAGTCGTTAATAGACAGCGCAGGCAGGTAGTTGGTCGGTTGAGCGAAAGCGCGCGTCCTATTTGAAAACGAGTGTTGCGAAGATCGCACGTGGAACACGGATACCGAACCGCAACGAACTAACCGTTCCACTCGGCCGCCGACGAACAGGGAGAGTTCGATCAGGGGAGAGAGCAACGCCTCCTCCTCGATTGCCGCGATGCTACGGTAGCGACACGACCGCTCGAAAGCTACACCACGAAGCCTCGGGCCACCGGTGGCGCAGAAGCGGAAGAAGTAGGCACGGTCCTGACGCGAAGAAATGCTCAGTGTGCTCTCCGATTGGGCCCTTTGGACGGAACGGGGGGCCAGCCAGTCGGGGCGCTGGTGGAATCCGAAACTGGTCATTTCCGGGCACCTGTTTAAAACAAAACTTGTGACCAGGAGCTCTGGCGCAGTCGTCTTCCAGATGCTGTAGAAACGTAGGTGTAGCGCACTTGTCTTTTGTTTACTTATGCTCGTCGCTTAAAACGCTCTTTTTTCTTTATTTATTTCCTCGCGGCCTTTTACTGGCCCATTCCCGAGAACCTTTTCTTATTCAATGCATGAAAGCAATAACGCAATAGGCCCCCACGCGCACACCTGCAGCAAAATGTTTTATACTTCAATATTTTCTCGGAAATAATGTTTCGAAGTGACATCCTGCTCGTATGCTTGCATCTTGCAACAGTTTGTCTATAAGCGCTTGTGTCGTGTCTTTATTGCTGTCCTTGTGTAGTTTTCAGCTCCCTACGAAGATTGCAACAGTGCTTGCATCTATAAATTACAATTTTTGAAAACTCTGTAGTTCACAACTTCGCTCCATCGCCAACCACAGCGAAATGGCTCCAACAGACAATTAAGCCAAAGGAAGCTAGGAGACATAGGGGATAACATACGTTTTCTAACCGCAGCGCAGTAATTTTGGTATAAATTGAAATAACTTCAAGTGGACGAAAAAAACATGACATGATTGCCATGGGTTGTTTATTGTTCTTTATTCAATAAAAATAGTCTTCGTTAAATTTTCGATGTCCAGTGTAAGTGCAAAATAACGTTTAGGCTGCTGGTATTGAGGAAGTTCTAACGTTACAACCATTGTCGCTTATCAGTTAGCAACACTCTCCTTAAGTATTCTGCGTAGGGATGAATAGCCTCTGAGGTCAGATCTAGTGAAACTGGTTTCACGAGTCAAATTACGCAATCCCAAACACGAGATCCCAGCTAACTTTTCTTGTTTTGCATTTGCAATTCTGCTATAGCAAGCAATTCACCTGGCTGTTGGTGTTGCTGTGTGCTGCTATGGCTTTGTCGCCGACATTCGGACTGTCGATGCCTGTGACGCCAGTTTCCACGAACCGCTCGAACACCATTGAGTGCTCCTAAGACGGTGTATGCCGGGCCGCATAATGATAATTGCCATTGTGTTTTCTTATGCGCGCCTTATTTATGCTAATGATGTGTTAGCAAAGAAATATTTTAAAAAAAGCCTGGCAGTGGAACTCATCCGCCTATATATATGTTTCATTTTGACAGTGTTTTGCACGTGGCTTTAAAAGCAGTTTCTGCCACTTTAAGCAAAGTCCAGACCGAAAAATATTTTCAGTAGTTATTTAGGTCTGTCTCTTGTTGAGAGATACATTATTTTACAAAAGAATATTAGCGAACATACTGGCTAAACACCTTTAAGACGTAATTAAATTAGTATCACACAAAGAAACCATCAAACTTGCGGCACTTCCAGGATGGAAAATCTAGCCATATGTCAAGTGATTGCGTGAACTGTTGCATAGTCTATGCTCTTTACAATAATAAAAAAAAGCCAGATCCCACGCGTTGTGGGAATCGGCTTCATGCGAATAAGCCGGTGAGTAATTCTCTATGCTGCAGTTTTTGCTTTGAGCCAAGCGTTACGAGCTGTGTGCACACCGTGTGCTTACGAAAAACGTCGACTACCCTGGAGTTTAAAGGGTCCTATGGTCTGACTTAACGTCACCACTCACGTGCTAATGTGTTAAAGCACAGACGTTAGTATTATCGAAACGAAGTGGACTTTACAGTATGAAGATCTGAACATCGCACGTAACTTTCATTAGCATATTCCTTCGGGTTCGAGCAACGCTTGAATGTGGCTTGCTGAATCACAGGAAGTACAAATGTAATGTTTATTAGACTGCTATAAAAGCGGAGCCAACACTGGAAGCACAATTAATGTTAACAAGACATGACGCCTGTATCATAGGAGTACATATGCAATGCTTATTACCTTGTTATAAAATTAGATAGCCAGCGCTGCAACCACAACTGACGTTGCACCGACATTGCGTATGCATAGCGCGTGTTTTCCAAAGCAGTTTCAAGACATGGCATGGTTCTGTGGTGAATACCTGACTGCCACGCAGAATGCTTGGGTTCGATTCCTGCTGGGATCCTGATCTTCATTCTTCGCATCCGCAGGGTGAACGCTGCCGATGACTATTTTTCTTAACGCTCTCGCACTTAAATGATCAATGTCTGTTCTCGCCATTCTTGGGTAGATATGAACTGTTAATCACCTATAGCGCATACCCGCAGACCGCGACCCGCAGTATACGGGTATGTACCACCCCTGTCTGGAGGAAAGGGTTTGACGACGTAAGCGGCAAGATCTTCATGTCATGACCAGGCAGACATATTTGTCAAACCCTCTTACCCTGCCATACAAATTTCGGTCTACACTAAATTAAGGAGGCTATCACGAGAACGCTCAGACGTAGGCGGCTAGACAGATAGATAGGTATAAAAACGCTCAAAGTGCCTTTGGTTCGCTAAAAAAGGCTTCGCACTTAATATGTCGGTTTGAAGTAGTGTGTGTTGTTTTGACGAAAGTATTGGACGAAATAAATGCAGTGTGTTTCTTCGTTTCGTGTCTTAAAAGAAAGATAGGGTCCCGTTTTTTTTCCCTAACAATAGCAGCGGGTAAGGTGCTAACGCCTCAACAAAGCCCATAATAGCAGGTAATTATAGGCAATTGTTAATATTCCTCTATGCAAGAGTACTTAAAAGTATCGGTAGGGCGAAATTGCCTCTTCCGTCCACCCATGCTCTGTACTTGAAATCACCTGCACTCAAAATCTGAAAGAGATAATTTATCGTGTCTCCCTGGCCATCAAAAGACATCTGTGTACTTACCTATGTTTAAAAGATGCGAGAACTAAAGATGCCTATACTGGCTTTGTTATCAGGCGGCGGCACTGCGCTGTTTCCGGGACAGCTGGTAATTGAATAAGAGCGCAGTATTTCGTTTTCCTCGATGGTGTATCAGGAAATATTCAGTGGAACCAAGACTTAAAGTATTCGCGTATTCTGCTTTCTCAATAATATATATGTAATCCTCATTGGTAAGTGCAATACGCGTAATTTAACTACTTAACTTCAACGCTTGGTAGGGGAGCCGGTTGGCCCTTCATAAATTCACTATCACTTCCAAAGCACTATTCGCAACATGTGCGCAGTGCGGTTAATTAACATACCTTTAATTAGGTTGCAGGCTGTCCAGTGTGTTTTGTATACATTTGTCTTACCTGCACAGGCATTTCGGTGTGCAACGTTGCTTTTGTTCTTGAGAGCGGGAAACAGGACTTGGCTTTTTTAAACCTATTCGTTAGAGAGCTTGCGTCGCGTTTTATATTTTCGCAAGATATTAACAATCCAATTCTAAGCAAAATGGACGACTGGCACCAGAAACAGCTGTCTCAACTGTCACCGATTTGCCATCTAGGCGCATCTTCAAAGAGGTTGTTGAGAGTTTTTCGTTATGAAAACTCACTTTGTTATTTTTTATGTACTAACCTTCCTCGCATTCAGTGAGAAATACAATGAGTGGGTCTTTAAACCAACCACTCACTTCGCAACTCACAAAGTGTCACGCCTGATGAGATTCTGTGCATCTGACCCGCAATATTACGTGCGTTAACACGACTCGTCACACTACATGGCGCCTGCACAGGGTTTCTTTCCGAAGCATTTTCAAGCTCTGGCGTCGCTCCATGGTAGAACACCCGACAAGCACGCAGAATGCCAGCGTGCGATTCCGGCTGGAATAGCACGCTGGCACTTGATTTTTATCGTTTGCATCCACGGGAAACTTTCGCTCATGGGCGACAACGATTTTTCGCGCATAGCATGTGACGTTGACCGCGGAAGTTTTCGACACGGGCTGTTTAACGCTATAGCGTTAGGAAGCACACTACATCGCAAACGCTTTCCTGCTGTCGTCGTGAAAAAAAGAGCCGAGTGGAAGAGTCGAAGCTTTCTATATGGCTGACCTTTAGAATCGAACGAATGGAAGTGAGGATTAAAATACCTTACGGAATAACTAAGCACAAGTCAAAGGCCATACTCCTCCATCCTAGAAGTACATTAACCATCTTCTTTACTACTGATACGTATTATGTGAAAGAAATTTGTAGTCGCCACGACCGTCTAGCGGTCATGGTGCGGGACTGCTGAACCGGAGTTCGCGGCATCAAATGCCGGCCATAGTTGCCGAACTTTCGATGCAGGCCACAATGCTAGAGGCCCGCGTGCTTAGATTTAGCTGCACGTTAAGGAACCCCAGATCATCGAAGTTTCCGAACCCTCCACTGCGGCGTCCCTCTTAATCATATCGTGGTTTTGGGACGTTTAACCCCAACAATTACTATTAAACGAGTTTGTAAAAAAAACGCAGGCACAGTACTAACTCACTATGATAAATGTGGATCCAAACTAGTACAGAAAGCCCACAGTGATCCGGATGCCACAAACGAAATGCCCTCGAGAAAAAAAAACGCAAGCTAACGTATACTCTTTGGCCTGCAAAACATCGCTTCCTTTGAACTTTTCATAATTTAATTATTGCAAGTCAGCAACAAAACGCTGTAGTACAGGATACGCAACGCACGTCTGCGAGGCTCAGGCATTCCTCGGAAGACCGGTCTATCTTCGCGCAAAAACTGCAGGAGGTGCAGGCGATGCAGACTTCGCAAACTCGCCGCGCGCAAGGAACATTACACATCGCGCGGGAGTGTTTTTTCTCGTTATCATATTCTATATTTTACGCACCAGCTTACGTGTTTGTTGAAGAGTACAGCGCGGGAAACGACTGGAGAACTCACTTTTGTCATTTTTCTCCGAACGATCACAGCTTGGGGCGAAAATTCAGGTGAAAGGCGAGCAAGAAAAGGCGCACGAATTCTATCCTGCTTGTTTTTTGTTTTTGTTTTTTTTCTTTAGCGTTCTCTTCGTGCTTTAGTGAGCCAACCAGCCGTAAGATTTTCGTTTTCGACGCCCTGGCCCGGAGTGTGCCGAGACTAGACTTAAAATTCGGCTGTAAAAGAGAGCGTCCCGACCTCTTTCCAGGTTCCTGCCTCGGTTTGTTTGTTTATTTTTACTTCAGCGAGCAAGAGCTCAAGCTGTGAAAACAAAAATAAATAAATAAATAAGCGGATTGCAAAACGGAAGAGAAGATGTAATGTTCGACCAGGCCAGACCTGGAATGCCGAAAATAAGGAAAAAAAGGAAGATAGAGGATGCACGTGAAATCGGGCGCAGTGCGCATTTTGCTCTGAGCAACACGTTCCCCTTCGAGCGCAGCGCAGTCGCACTTTTCTGTATGAAAACTTCATGAAGCCGGAGGACCGATCGCTTTTAGCTTGCTTTGGCAATCGGTTATATTCCAAAGAACGCAAAAACGAAAAAAAGCGCCAGTTTTTACGCCAGTTCATGTGCGTACGTCATAACTGAATCTACCCGCGTACAAAGAAGGAAGATTGTATATATATAAAAAAAAAGAACGTGGAAACAGAGAAATAAAGCGAAGAATCGCGAGCCCGGTCGCTTATACTCGGAGAGTACTGCATCCGAAAAGCCAGCATTTTGCGCAGTCGCGCAAACAGCGTTCTCTTATCTTTAGTATGCGCGTATACAGTAGCAGACCTCATGTCCGTTGGATCGACCATTCTATACGTTCCTTTCCTTGCTTTTTAAATGCGAAGCATTTCTCAGCTAACTGCAGGCACTTTGAGTGTTTCTATCTACGTATGATATCTATCAAGCCGCCTACGTCTGGGTGCTCTCGTGATCACCTCTTAACTTGGGGTAGACCAAAATTAGTATGGGAGGTTAAGAGGCTTTGACGAATATAGCTGGCTGGTCATGACACGAATAACGTGAAAATCCCGTCGCGTACGTCGTCAAGCCTTTTCCTCCAGACACTTGTGGCACATACCCGGATGCCGCTGGTCGCGGTATGCGGGTGCGCGCCACAGGTGATTGACAGTTTATATCTACCCCAGGAACGGCGAGAGCGAATATTGGTGCTTTAGATGCGAGTGTTAAGAAAAACCGACATCGGCAGCGTTGACCTGGACGAATGCAAGGAATAGATATCGCGGTCCCAGTAGGAATCGAACCCAAGCATTATGCGTGGCATTGAAGTATTTTACCACAGAGCCAGGCCAGGTCTCTAAACTGCATTGAAAAAAGACCCTATGCAGGAGTAATAAATTGTGTTTACAGCGCTGGATATCTAAATATTATAAACATTACATATCTACTCCTATGATACTGGCGTCATGTCGCGTTAACGTCAATTGTGTACTTAAGCACCATCCAATGAAGTTGAGCTCCGTAGCACTAGCCAGGGCTACCATCATCGCAAGCACAAACGCTACATATCACCTTACGGCTTCTGGTGTTCGTAATAGTATAATGCCCATGTTTCTGTTGGCATCGTTACGCAACTGTAAAAAAGAACTAGTTATATAAAACACATGCGACTTTTGAACATACATCTGTGCGTACAACGATTGTAATATCTTTAGCGTCATTTCGTAACGTTTCCCTCAATAAAAAAAGTACACCACGTTCACCTTCACTCCGCATAACACCGACTCCCATGGTACGTGGGATCTGCCGCATTTTTTTTCTCTCTTTTTCAAGCTGAGAGAGTTTATGCGAATCAAACAGCCTGCCATATCTCAGGGCTCCCACATACGCACCGACCTTTCGCTCTGGCTCTTAACAGCGGAGCTCACCGTTCGGCCGTTTCGCGTTAACAAGAACAATCATAATCATGAGCGGCCTGTGCCTTTCGAGAGCGTGCAGGGCAATTACTCGGCCGGCACGAGCTCTTTTCCTCCTCTTCTTCATATTCTGCTCGACCTGCCACGGTGTTCTAGTGGTTATGATGCTCGACTGCTGATCCGAAGGTCGCGGGATCAAATCCCGGCCGTGGCGGCTGCATTTTCGATGGAGGCGAAAATGCTCGAAGCCCGTGCACTGAGATTTAGGTGCACGTTAAATAACCCGAGGTGGTCGAAATTTCTGGAGCCCTCCACTACGGCGTCTCTCCCATTCATATCATGGTTTTCAGACGTTAAACTCAAAGAATTATTATTATTATCATACTCTGCTCCACTCGCCGAGCCGGTGCACGCGAACAGGTCCCCCCGCGCGCTCTCCCGCTGCGTATGTTTCTCCAGCGTAGCGTAGGATTGACGATTTTACGTAAGACATGTGGGCGTCACCACCGGGAGCTGTTAAGCATGTGTTTCCTTTTTTTTTTTGTATATCGCGACGGGACTTAATAAGGTCATGCAACGTCAAATGCACCAACCCGACTGTTTTCATGCGTATGCGCCTACCTTATAGCATTGTTCGTCTGGTTGTAACGGAAACAAAACGGCAAGGTTAAGATCTCAATAAGGCGGCAGCAATACCCATGCGTAAAAATAGTCTACACAGTAACTCTGATGAGCGGGAGAACGAGTACAGAAAAAAAGAGAGAGGAAAAGAGAAAAAAAGAAAGCAAGATAGAAAGAAAGAAAGAAAAAGAGAAAAACAGAGAGGAAGAAAGGAAAGAACGAGAAAAAAATAGACATAAAAAGAAATACACGGAGACAAAAGGAGATAGAAAGAAACAAGCACAAAACAGAGATAGCAAAAGCAAAGAGCAAGAGAGAAAGGCACAGAAAGAAAAAGAAATAAAAAAGAGAGACAGAAAGAACGAGGAATCGAGAAATAGACAGTGAGAGAAGGGCAGAAAGGGAGGAAAGAGAAAAAAAGATATTCAGAAAGAAATAGACAGAGAGGAAAAGAGAGAAATTGAAAGAAACAAAGGCAGGGAAGCGAAAGAAAAATAACAGCTCCCGTGTAACACATAAAGAAAGAGGGAGAGTGAAATAACGAGAGGAAATAAAAAAAGAGAAAAATAAAGTGAAACAAGGAAGGACGTTCAACACCTCTGGTCCTTCATTCTAGCCACCACTAGTGCGAATCTGCCTTAATTTATTTAAGGCGGTCATTACAACAGCAAAGCATCTCATTTTTACGCAAGCGATAACACGATGCGCTACATAGCCGCACAAGCCCTGCGGAGGAAACTTCAGCACACAATGGGAGCGGCATGGAATAACACGATCCCTCACTCGCTCGCCACTGGTTTTTTGCCTCGCCACGCCTCTAGACCGACGGAATTTTTGTACATGCAATTCTTCCCAATTATAATTCAGGTACACATTCGCATTGCAACTGTTTCATGTTACTAAACCTCACAATTTTAAAGATTGTTCCAGAACGCATTCACAAGTTGTGATCGTAGAAATGAAGCAAGGTGAAAATTAAAATTAAGCTGTTCTGGCGCAGGTAGAGAAAAAAATTTAGGGAGCTTTGCACTAGTTGTGTCAAGCGGCCCAAGCTTGAAGGAAGTGCGGAGCTGGGCAGCCTTCTTTGTTTCTATTCAGTTTGCTCTTTCTTTCCTCCACTCTTTCTTTCTTTTTTCTCTTTTCCAGTTTTTTTTCTATTTATTTCTATTTATCTTCGTATTTTCCCCTTTATTTATCGCTCTATTTCTCGCTTGCTTTCTCTTATTTTTTCTATTTTTTACACGTGGTTTAGCTTTGCGTTACGCCAAGCGATGACAGCATACGACAGCCAGGCCCCTAAAGTGCTCCCCACTTCAAAAATGAATACCCTCTGTAATGAAGAAGATCAGCCGAAACGCCTTATTTTACCTCTTTTTTTAACAGGGCGAAAATTGCGACCTCATTATGAGGCACGTCGTAGAGGGGGGGAGGGGGGGGATTCGTAACCATTTCGACCTCTTAGCGATCTTTTACGTGCGCAAATATCTAAGTAACCGTGCGTTCTTTCGTTTCACCCCCTTCTAAATGCAGCCCCCTAGTCCGGGAATCCAACCCGAGTCCTCGATCACACGAGCGCGACAACTTTGCCGCTAAGCTCACCTGGCACGTGTCAAAGAGAGACGTAAAGAGAGAGAAATGGAAGGTTGGAGCGAAAGACAGGCAGTCAAACGGCTGGAATCCGGTTGACTGCAGTTTTCTGCATGGGGTTGCAAGGATGGGAGGATTTAGCATAGAAGCACTTGTTTTAATTATAAGCCGCGAATGTGTTATCGCAACACATGCGGCTTAGTTCAGTTGAGTTGAACAAACATTAATTGTCGGACTGTTATTGCTACTAGTGGCCGGGGCTGGGCTTAGTGACTGTGGTATTTCACAAAAAAAAAAAAAAAGCCGGCAGATCCCACGCACTGTGGGAATCGATGTAATGCGAAGCAGCCAGCAAGGAGCAAGGTCGTGCAGGACAAAAAAACCGCCAGGCCTGCGCAGAAGGCGCAGCACAGCCACAGCGAAAGCTGGAGAGCGGCCTTAAGCCTTTTTTAAACACTCTTGGGGCAGCTACTACAAGCCCACTTGCATGGTACCCACTACACTATAAATCATCATAATTTTTGTGTAGTGGGGAAGCGTCTACTATGCCATTCTTCGTCATTCTTCAGAGAAGCGCGGTGCCCGCTACACTCTTGTAACGAAATATGTGCACTTTGTTGATGCTATGGCTGACGACGATGAAGAATTATGCCACAGGCTTTTGTAATGGGTTGGAGCATTGTACGACCCACTCGTTACGCAATTCGCATTGTGTGACGCCTGGTTCTTACTTTACTGCTCTAAAACGCTTTACAACACACGTTAACGCGATTCCTTACCCGATATCAAGCCTGCCTAGGGTCAGTTTGCACCGCAGTTTCAAGCAGTGGCGCGGACATGGAAGATATGCGGACTCTTAATCGGGATGTGGTTTTGTCCCTCGCTGATGGAGTTCGAGTGGGTGACATTCCGCACCTCCTGTTTGTGGAGTTCAAAGCTTAATACTGATTCCTGGTCGTCCGCCACTTTGTTTACGCTGTAACAAGGTTGGCCACATCCGTCGCAACTGCAGAACTCCACGCTGCGATGACTGTCGACGCTTCGGCCATTCGACCGAGGACTGTGTGATGACGTATGCTAATAAATTGCGACAACGCACGCAGCAACAGGATGATGGCTTACAAGAACATATTATGGATGCCACGGAAGTTTTGGACGCGACAGGTGACTCTCCGTCTACAACAGATGCTGATGGAATGAGCAAAACAACCCCTGAACACACACGGAAATTGACCGCCGATACGCCTGTGGAAAATGCCTCGAGCGAAAGTTCAAGCGAGCCATCCCAGCAGCCGTCCAAAAGTAACTTTGAGCAACCTGAGGCAAAGGAGGTACTTCCTGTGAAGAGAGCGGTTGAAGGTGTTCCGCTTGCTTGTTCTTCAATTCCACAGCAGCCTTTTCTTCACCGTGCAGTGTCAGAAGAAGACGTGCAGGGTTCTGCAGAGGCTACCATTCTCAAGCGTAGGGCGACGTACTACAGCTCAGAATCCAGCAAGGACAGCGACACTGCGAGTGTGAATAGGAAGCCACGCCGTCGCCGAACATCCAAGCACAAAGGAAAATGTCGTCGATCAAGGTCAAGGAGGCCTGGTGGAGGTTCAAGGGAAGCTTCACCGTCGTCCTCCAGAACTGATCAAGTGGTACAATAAGCATAAGTGTAGATATTCACCATGGCGCAGTCCGAGCGACTTATCTTTGCGACTTTGAATGTTCGTGGCCTTAGGTCTTCGCAGAAACAGGCGCAGCTCCGTAGACTTCTCACTCGAAAGCATCTCGATTTTGTCGCCATTCAGGAGACAAAGATCGAGAGTGACGAAGAGACTGAGAGGGCCTTACGGCCTTTCCTGTGTAACTATAACGTTTGTGTTTCACATGCAAACGGTCTATCTGCGGGCTGTTGGTTGTTTTTGCGAAAGAGCCTACCCTGCTCAACCATTACTACCAGTGTCGATAACGAGGGCAGGTATATATGCTGTGATTTTGTGTTGCAAGGAGTGCCATGGCGAATTATTAATGTATATGCATTTAATGAGGTATCACAACGCCTTGATCTATTCGACCATTTGTCTAGCATTATTGCTTCTGACCGAACTACTGTGTTAATGGGAGATTTCAACTGTATATGTGATCCTAATGACCGCAGCAATACTAATAATCGGCGAGACAGAAGCGGTGAACTTTTGTCTGATATAGTAGCCAACGCAGGGCTTATTGACATCGGTACTTCGGGCCAAGTAACTGCGTATACCAGACTACAGGGATCCTCTTATGCTCGCCTTGATCGGATTTATGTATCTTCATCACTTATCTCCCGCGAATTGTCATGCAGCACTGAACCGGTTTCGTTCTCGGACCATTGTATCGTTATTGGACAAATTGGTGCGAACCGCCGAGGTCAATTCCGACCACAATGGGCACTTTGGAAGATAAACTCGGAGCTCCTACAAGATCAGCAATTCATTAATCGAGTTAGAACGGCAATGAAGAATTCTTTTTCCTTAGGGTTGCACATATTCGCCGCTTGGGAACTTTTCAAACAGGAGGTTCGCACAATAGCCATCGAGATTGGGTCTGTTAAGTCTTATTACAGAAAGAACGAGGAAAAGACACTCTTTAAAAGCCTGTGTAACCTGTATGAGATGGAATGTGAAAAACCAGGCGCATACATCAATGACATCGAAAACATTAAGTGTCAACTACAGCTTTATGATACCATCCGCTATAGAGGTGCGCGGGTTCGATCACGAAACAGGCGGACCCTGAGTTCTGAGGAACCAACACGTCAAGCTTTGCTTGATGAAAGAAATCACTCAATTTCTAAGGCGATTCCTGATCTATACGCTAATGGAGCTCTTATAACAAATACAACAGACATAATTTCGCAGTTTGAAAGGTACTATGAAGCTTTGTTTAGTGCCCGGCTCGATGATTCTGATGTCGACCTCAAAGCTCGTTTCGTTTCTCTTTTGAACCCCTTGAGTGACGATGATTGTGATGCTATCAACAGTCCCATTACAATTCAAGAAATTGAGCAGGCAATAGACAAATTACCGTCATCAAAAACACCTGGACCTGATGGCATTTCAGCTGAATTTTATAAAACTTTCAAAAGCTCTCTCTCTCCCATTTTGCTGGATATTTTCAAAACCAGTTATAACATGGAGACGCTCCCGCGGTCTTTCTGTAAAAGTCATACTGTCTTGATACCGAAATGCTCTGAAAAGGAAAAACTTCGTTCTGTTGAGGGCTACAGGCCAATATCGCTGTCAAATGTTGATTATAAAATTTTTGCCAAGGTGTTATCAAACCGGTTACAATTTGCGATGTCGATTCTAATTGGTTCTCATCAGACATGCGGAATTAGAGGGCGCTCCATACAGACCAATATACACGTCGCGCGTACACTTCTTGAGTACTGCTACAGTTGTCAAAAACATCTTGCGATGCTACAAGTGGATCTTGCAAAAGCTTTTGATCGTGTGAGCCATTCATTTCTTTTTTCTCTTCTTGAGCATGTCAATATTGGCTCCTTAGTGCTTAAGGGTGTCAGACTTTGTTATAATCATTCTTCGACTCGTTTGATTGTTAATGGTCACCTCTCTAAACCTGTTTCTATTTGCTCTTCTGTAAAACAAGGATGCCCAATGTCGCCACTTCTGTTCGCCCTTTATCTGGAACCGCTGTGTTTGAGTATAATACAATCGAGTCATATTCGAGGGTTCAACATACTAGGCAATGAAGTTAAAGTGTTGGCTTATGCAGATGATGTAGCCATCTTTTGTACCGATAAACCAAGTGTTGAAAATGTGATAACTACAATTGGAAATTTTGGTGTTGTTTCAGGAGCTCGTTTAAACTCCTCAAAGAGTTTAGGATTATGGTTTGGCTCATGGGGCAGTACGCCGAACCAGTTTGCAGGGATTAATTGGACTCGCATTCCACCAAAGTATCTTGGTGTGCCATTAGATGCGTATCGATTCAGTGCGCGCTATTGGAAGGAGCGCGTCCCTATGCTTGAGCGGCAGGCACAGGCATTTGTCCCATACCGTCTTTCAATTTTTGGGAGAGCCAAAGCTTGTAATACATTTTTAGCAACAAAGCTTTACTATGTGTTGCAGCTTATTCATTGTGCCAGGTCTTATGTGCAACGCTTCCATCGTATTTTTGCAACTTTTGTATGGTCTTCGACTTTTGAGCCCATGCGTCGTGATAACATATTCAGGGAAGTTAGTGATGGAGGGTTAGGTTTAAAACATCTGTATCTATGGCAAACAGTTTCACGATTTTTCTTTTTCCGTGACAGTTCCCATCCCATCATTCGTTCGTTCTTGTAAGTTACACTTGTTAATTTCTTACCTGACCTGGTTGTTTCTTCAAACTTCTCCGCGCGCCCGTGTCTGTGGGGATTTATGCAGGAAGTTTACTTTGCAGTTCAGTTTCTTAAAGCCCGCTTTTCAATAGAATATTTGTATACAGTTTCACGAAAGACACTAGATAAAGATTTACTAGCTATGCTGTTCCCTCCTCCGTTGTACCGCTCAGTATACTTTGCTCTTCAAAGACATGATGTGTTAGAACGAGTGCGCAAAATGTATATATCTCCCAATTCAAAAACATTTTTTATAAACTCCATTCTGAAACACTACCCGTTAAAACTTGGTTACAAAGAAAAGGTATTTTTGTTTCGACGGTTAACTGCCGTCTCTGTTATGAACCTGAAACAATAGAGCATTGCTTCGTGAGCTGCAAAGACTCCATTCTATTCTGGGATGTCCTCCAACGAACTCTGCAGAAAAACTTTGCAATTAATTCGTACACTGTTCGTTATCTTATGCCAACATCTCTTGATGAAGTGCCATACGATATGTTTTTCCTTATCGGTATACATAGTCTGTGGAAGACGCGTATGCAGGACCGCAACGCAGAGCCGATCACCTCTGCACGCACACATTTCATCCGAATGGCTATTCACTTAAAAGATGTTTACGATGAACTTGACTTTAGGCCTGACTGGTGCCCCATCTTGGAGAGGTGCTTAGCCTCGCCTCTTTTCTTGTGCAGCACATTATGAAAAACTCTCCCTGGACTATAGGACCTTAGCCTTCGTGTTTCTTTCCCAACAGTGCTTGTACGCTTATTGTCGCTATGGAACTGCAACTGAGCAACTGTATGCGATACTGTGTACTATTTTAATACGCATTCTATTAAATACCATGATGAAAAAAAAAGCAGTGGCGTAGCTCAGTGGTAGAGTGCTGGGATGCCACGCAGAGGACCCGGGTTCGATTCCTATTCTGTCACCGGTGTTTTTTTATTTAGTTAGTTTTTATCTTATTTCGTGCGATATTGGTTACGGACACCGGCGGCGGCGGCGGCGGACAACTACGGCGCAGAAACGACCCTTGCTGTGATCTCATAACAGCTTTCGCTGTAATATGCATGCCATGATTTACATGTTAGGACCTCTCATTTATGTTCGTAATACAGTCACGTAGCGCGATACCAATTTTGGTGTATACCAAACTAGCGAACTGGACGCAAGCGCACCATGATCGTGGCCTGTAAATGGCATGGCAGATGACACACATGCCAAGATTTTCATGTTACCACCTGCCACTTAAGTTCGTTATACAGTAACGTCTCGCAATACCAATTTTGGTGCATATCAAGCTAGCGGAACGGCCGCGAGCGCGCCATGAGCGTGGAATGCAAGTCATGTTTCACATGACGTGTCATGATTTCCATATTACCACTTGTCATTTATGCTCGTCATACAGTCGCGTCACGCAATACAAAATTTGGTGTATATCACGCTAGCGAAACGTCCGCGAACGTGCCATGAGCGTGGCATGGAAGTCATGTTGCACATGACATGTCATCATTTCCATATCAACACTTGTCATTTATGTTGGTCATACAGTCACGTCACGCAATACCAAATTTCGTGTATATCAAGCTAGCGAAACGGCCGCGAGCGTGTCATGAGCCTGGCATGCAAGTCATGTTGCACATGACATGTCATGATTTCCATATAACCGCTTGTCATTTATGTTCCACAGACAGTCACGTCACTGAATACCAAGTTTGGTGTATATCAAGCTAACAAAACGGCCGCGAGCGCGCCATGAGCGTGGCATGTAAATCATGTTGTTCATGACATCCACGTCATTATTTGCATATTACCACCTGTCATTTATGTTCATCATACAGTCATGTCACGCAATGCCAAATTTGGTGTACATCAAGCTGGCGAAACGGCCGTCAGCGTGCCATGAGCGTGGCATGTAAGTCATGTTGCACGTGACAAGTCATGATTTCCATATTACCACTTGTCATTTAGATTCGCCATACAGTCACGTCACGCAATACCAAATTTGGTGTATATCAAGCTAGCGAAACGGCCGCGCGAGTTTGATGAGCATGGCATGCAAGTCATGCTGCACATGACATATCATGATTTCCATATCACCACTTGGCATTTATGTTCGTCATACAGTCACGTCACGCAATACCAAATTTGGTGTATATCAAGCTAGCGAAACGGCCGCGAGCGTGTCATGAGCGTAGCATGCAAGTCGTGTTGCACATGACATGTCATCATTTCCATATTAACACTTGTCATTTATGTTCGTCATACAGTCACGTCACGCAATACCAAATTTCGTGTATATCAAGCTAGAGAAACGGCCGTCAGCGGATCATGAGCGTGGCCATGTTGTACATGACATGCATGTCATGATTTTCATATTACCACCTGTAATTTATGTTGGTCATGCACAAATGTCTCATCGTACCAATCTTTGGGTATATCAAGTTAAGAAAACGGCCTTAGGAGCACTACGGCCATGGCGTGCAAATCATACTTTTCATGACTAGTTAGTCATGATTTTCATGATATGACCAGTCATTCATGTTCGTCATACTGTCATGTTAAGCCATACCAATTTTGGTATAAATCCCATTAACGATACGGCCAGGAGAGCTCAAAGTCGTAGGCGGCTAGATAGATAGATAGCTAGATAGATAGATACGCTCAAACTCGCCGAAGTTCGCTAAGAAATGCTTCGCACTTAAAATTGAGGACGCTTGAGCTTCGCCTTCAAGAGTATAACGCTACAGCGTGATGAGGCCCCGCTCGTATATAGTCTTCTCATGGCGCTTGGCTGGCCTCGTGTCTTAGGGGTCACCTCAACCGTGCCGCGAGGAATGGCTGTGCGCGTAACATTGGCCGTTTGAAACTCTCCTAGAATGCCTGTCTGTGCTGCAAGTGGAGCTGCGAAGTGCCCACTACGCCATAGTTCATCACGTATAGGGAATCAGTGAAGCACCCACTACGCGTCCGTGAGGCAATACAAGCAGCTGCGCACCTTGTTGATGCTGTTGCTGATGATTACGATTAATTATTTCAGAGCGCTTCGTAATGAGTGAGATTTTAAGCGAATAATTCATTGCACACTTCACACAGTCCGACGCCTGGTGCAATTCTACCCTTCTGCCACGCAAGATTATACCTGTTAACAGGACTCCTTGCACTACATGACTAGAGGCCGGAATATATTTAGGCATTAAAAAACGTGTTTTAGGCGCCCAAAATACGCTGGCAAGACAGCGTTTTAGACCCCCAATATCGTAAAATATATGCACAATATGATTTTACATAAAGGCCAATAACTTCAAACGAGGATGTGCGCGACCTGTATCGACCACAGGAAAGCAATAATTTAAATTATTTATTGTGGCACAAATGTGCCAACAGCTGAACATTGCCGTGCAAATGTCCTTTGTCCAGAATGGTTCGCGGAACGTGATTTTAGGGTCCACTATCGAATGAACACGTTCCTGGGTGTCTTTCTTTCCCGCATGACTGAACCAGTTGCTACCCCGCAGAGCCAGTTTCTACCCTGCATGGTGGTGAACACCTTAAAAAGTAAATTACAAACAAAACAAGAGTCGCGTGCACATAGAAAAATTTTTTTTCCTTGGTTTCTTATTCCCTCTCATTTCCGCTGAAGGCTCTCCGCGGTTTCGCATTTGCCAAGCGCTCGCGCCATGTCCGCTTGGCAGCTTATGCTGGCCGGCGCGTGCCGCTTCACTGTTGCTTGAGATTGTTCTTCGGGAGTTGATTGAACTGCAGGCCTAGGCTCAACCCCGTAAATTTCCAAAGAATGTTGCCCGGTATAACAAGAATGACGGTCTCAAACTGCACATAGAAGGTGAAACTTCAGGCTAAAATGTGCTCATACAGGTGCTCATTTTAAAAATAGGCATTTATAGGCCCTTAAAGGCATTTAGGCACAAATGCGAAAATGGGATTTATAGGCACTGTAAAAACACCCCTATAGAATGCCTTTTTAGCCTCTTATTTACGCTGATATATGAAAGTGGGGCGATAGGAACGCAAAGAACAAAATACTCGTTTTTCTAAAATCCGGTCTCTATACTTGACGCTTGTATGGAGCGTTTTTTTTTCTAGGCAGTTCCCGTTGCTGGCCCGGCTCTGTGGTAAAACACCTGTCTGCCACGAGAAAGCCCAGGCTCGACTCCCACTGGAGCCAATATTTGCATTTTAGATGCGAAGCATCTTATGCTCGGGGCTCTGTCCGTCCCTCCCGCGTCCCCCGTCCCGCGTCCCGCGTCCGGCCACTGTCATGAAGTAGGGAAGCACCCATTATGCGAACCAGAACACTGTAGTAATATGAAGGCCGTCAACCCTAACACAGTCATCAGAGTGATGGCCGAGAGCACAGAGAGTCTGCTTAGCAATGGCGAGGCAGGTGGTGTCTGTCGCCCAGGTTGACTTCATTCCTTGAGTCATGGCCGAGAGCACAGAGGCTGCTTAGCAATGGCTAGGCAGGTGGTGTGTGTCGCCCAGGTTGACCCCATTCCTTTATCTTGCTTGCATATGTTTGGAGGGGGCTTAGTCCTTCCCGCGTCCCGCACCACCACAGCGCATGCACGTCCCCTCCTCCTCTCCTACGGTCCCCCCCTGTCCTGTCCTGTAGGAATCCTATACGGAGCGGCGCGAACGATAGGTGGTGTGACAGCTGCATACCTGCAGGGGGGCGCCATGGTAGTTCCGCGGTATGAAAATGACAGAGCGCCGCGATGAGCGCCCGGACCACTACCGTGAAATGAGAGCGGCGACGTTCCTCCCGCTCAAGGCATTATCTCCCCGCTGCTTCGCATCCACACATGGTTCCCTTTAGATGGGGAATTTTCTTTTTGATTTATTTTTCGTTCGTGGACAATCTTTCGCTCACAACCA
This sequence comes from Rhipicephalus appendiculatus, assembly GCA_030522465.1. Classification (NCBI taxonomy): domain Eukaryota; kingdom Metazoa; phylum Arthropoda; class Arachnida; order Ixodida; family Ixodidae; genus Rhipicephalus; species Rhipicephalus appendiculatus. The sequence goes on along the minus strand of JALIZH010010443.1, from coordinate 111,889 downwards.
ACGACGCTGCTGCTGACACCGACACCAGAATTTCTGCGAAGCGAGCTCACTAACGCTATCTCACTAAAGGAGTGTAAGGATGCGGTTTCGACTGCATGGGACCTCAGCTCTAACGATCGCGAGAGAGAAAAGTGGTTGCAGAGGCCTCGAAAACCAAAACTGCCGGTGCCGGTAACATAATGGACATAAGTTATTATTCCGAGATAATTTATTTCTTCTTTATCTTGACTAACATGGCGCGCAAAATGAACCCTAAGCACATAGGCGGGCGCAGGGTTCCCCAATGAACTCTCCCCCCCCCCCCCCCTTTGCTTGAGTCCAAAGGACGACATGCTTTACAACAGATGAAAAAAAAAATGGAACGATGACGTGCTTCTCATAATGGCCACACTGGGTTTCCTGAAATAAAGAAGGAAAGTAAACAGTTCTTGGAATGCAACATCAGGGGCCTTCGGCAGCCATTATCGTCAAAAACCTGCGTGGCCATAAATGAGTAAACGTATGGCGCAGACATTGTCCACCCACTCGTAGGTGATTAGGGAAGGAGGGTGCCCCCCCCCCCCCCCCCCCCGCCACCTGCGCACGCTTATATCTGGGAATGAGGATGAGTGATCTGTTCTTTCTGGCACCTAACCAATAGGTCTTGCAGTGCTTTGGGACGTTGACCCTCCTCGCTGAATGCATTAGTAAATAATCATCCAACCATTAGTAGCGGCACCCTTTCCGCTATGATAAATTCATCCGGGTTGCTTTTGGCGCGAGCTGGTTCATGACCACCAGAGGGCTATCGAGCAGGGGAGGTGGTAAAGCAACCACAGAAAAGAAGCGAAAGTGTACAGGTGAGAAGCCTGTTGTCTATAGAACTCTTATATTTTGGCCTTAATAACCATTTGCTATTCTAACAACCTCGTGCTTGAAATTAATTCTGCCCTATCAGTCCTTGTGCCGACAACCTTGGTATGGATTATAGGGCTTAACGTGAACTAAGCAGGCCAGCTGACAGCCTTTGCGGAATTATTCCAGGTGGTGTGTTGGTGTGCTTACGCACGATTGCAATTTTGCGGTTACATATAACCCCACGTGCATTGTCACAGTCACTTCAAAACTTCTATGATCTCTTCAGCACAACGATAGCTCGTGATATTTTCCTGCTTCTAATAAGGTAAATTTCTGCTGTTTTCAGCCTGGCACACTCAAAGATTCTGAGACACCAGCAGCACAAAAGTATATTCTGCCAGCTGCAGAAGAGATAGCACTATAATTTTGAGTACTGAAATGGGATGCTTAATCTCGTCATGGTTCTCGGCCAACATATGTCGCAGCCCAGATCTGACATATGGAACAGATTTTCCAACTGTGTTCCCTATATCTATCTAGATATTGCATTAGGAAGAAACAAGTACAGATTCAAGCAATGTTGATTCGATGATTCAAACAAAATCTAGGAGGATGCATACAGATAAAATTCTGGCGGAAGCACCGAAAAATCCTAACTTGAGATAGAACTACAGTGATTCCAAGAACTTAAGGTATGTTGAGGCTTGTGAAATGGACTCTGTAAACTTTCAACTCACAGCTTTCAGAACGGGTAGCTACCGGTGTTGGCAACTCACCGTCTGGCAAGGATGCACTTAGATAGAAGCCATGTTTGTGGGAAAATGTAACGCAGTACAAAAAAGGCTGCCTCACGGAACATAGTTGAAAGGATGTATTTCTGATTTGTGACCTCCTTCTTTTGAATCAAAGTATTTGGGAGAATGTTGTTCGCATTGAAGAAGCAGCGCTGGTTCCTTTGCCATGCCGTCCAGCTCGAACAACGGTGCTGACAAAAAAAAAAGATGAAAAAAAAGAGGCCAGTTGGATTGAAGGCGCGCCTTTGAAAATGAATGCGATATCGAATGTCGGGAGTCCATTCTAAGCATGTTTTTTAGATAACCCTGCGAAGAAAAGTACCAGCTAGCGAAATGAAGTGTGACGCCACGTATAGGAAAAGCTGAATTAAAAAAATAGCACCTAACCAAGAGGACTACTGAAAGACCTGGGGCCTGACAGACGAGGTCTTGCGTGTTTGCCTTGCTATACATAGGATCCAATCTTGCTGAACTGGCGCGCTGCCACGTTCCGCCATAGGTGAACGACATAAATTCAGCCTGACAGAAAATCAAATGCGCGTCGGTTTCACCGCGTTTTCTTTTTCTTTTCGCAAAACATCACTCTCTATGACAATCTGTTTGGACGCAAAAGAATTTCTTTCTTTTGAAGGAATCGTTACTTCGAGAACGCGCGCTTGCGGGCTTACGCTGATTTCGTGTTCTTGCTCACCTGCGTTAAGGCTGCAAAAACACGAAATTCCTTTGTCAGTTTCCTTATTACTGAGGCATTTTTTGGAGCAGCAAGAACCCGACGTCTTTGTCGCCATATATATATATATATATATATATATATATATATATATATATATATATATATATATATATATATATATATATATATATATATATATATATATATATATATATTGTAATCGACTTAGCACTACCCAACGCTGTTTTCCTCTTTTGATGGTCTTCGTAATACGGTACTGCACTCCTATCACTAAAAAGACGCTTCAACTAGAAAAAATATTTTGTTAGTACACTTGCCTTCTTGCTGCTGGTACTTAATTTGCGAAAAAGCTTAAAGTTTGTTATTGACCCATCGTGTAAGTTATAAACCTGGAACCGAGCAAAAAACTTGGAACGCTTTTTGTAATCGACTTTGCACTGCTAAAGGCTCTTCTTCGATAATCGTCTTAGCCGAGGTCAACACTACTGTCTCCAAAAACATTACTTAACAAAAGCTTTTGCTCTTCAATTTACCTCACAACTGCTTTAATTTACGAAAAGTTTAATAATAATAATATCTGGGGTTTTACGTCCCAAAACCACGATATGATTATGAGAGACGCCGTAGTGGAGGGCTCCGGGAATTTCGACCATCTGGTGTTCTTTAGCGTGCGCTGACATCGCACAGCACACGGGCCTCTACCATTTCGCCTCCATCGAAATGCGACCGCCGCGGCCGGGATCTAACCCACGACCTTCGGGTCAGCAGCCGAGCACCTTAACCACTGCTCCACCGCGGCGGACTTACGAAAAGTTTGAAGTTAGGTATTTATTCACCGTGTAAATGCCACGCCTGACATCATGCGAATATCCTACAGGGAGTTCGAAGCTCAAATTAAAGGCACTGCTTTAAGGCCGACGCCAAAGATAAGCGAATGCCTGGGTTGTTTTATAAAGATGACCGGCAGGCTTTCCTTTACCGTGTCCCCATACGCTGGTGGCCAAGCTATCTATGTCAAACAAGAACAAAAAAATACCATCAATAGCAGTGCTCTGCTGTGAAACTTCAAACGAAATAAAGACGGCTTTAGCCTAATGTCTAGGCATAATATCGTAACATTTTTTCGGAAAATCAGTTCTTTAGAACAATTTTGAAGTAATAAGCGAGACGTTGGGGCTACATACAAAAATAATGTAAATTTTAATGCGCACAACATTAGGGTAGATAAATTTTAATGGTGTTCACGAGCCACCTCGTGCTATCACGTCTAGACCTTACAATATACCGGTCTAGATTCCAATTTAGAAATAAATTCTCGTAATCATTATCAACATTATTACTCACATCGATTATGTGTGTCGATGCAATAGAGAAGTGAAGCTATTTCTTGTTTTAATTAGTTAGTGTTGTTACTAAGGGGTATTTCGATTGCATGCCATAGTTGGGCAGATGCAACATGCTAATATACTTCCATGCACTACTTATGTGATAGCTTGCTATAGTTTCCTTCTGTTTGTATTGAAGCTACCGCTTTTGCTTGTTGGTGCGTTTGGTATGCGTGTTGCCAGTATTTGATTATTTTATAAAATAACTAAATTTGCTTACTATTTTGTACACTGTATGTGTATAAAGAAAACTTTGTGACAGTGTGTGCAATTGTTTCGAGGACCTGAGCACAGTGAAGGCCTCTCAACTTTCTTTATTTTATTAGCTATATAAGCAATTGGAATATGGCAATTTGGATTTCATAAATCTTGAAGCAGGGCTAATTGGAAGTTTGTCCTGATGAGGTGTCTTAGAGCCGAAAAGAACAAATTCCCATAGAAGCACGTCTTCACACACAAGCATGCTGAGAGGGTTTTCCCCCAACAATTTTTCAGGCAACCGCTTGGATGATCGACGAGCGCCAAATGAGGTCTGTAGGCTATCTGTTCTTCATGTGTCTGTGCTCGCGAGTTCGCGAGTTGGTTGTAAGCGAAAAAGAATTAGCGCTGTCCGCGAGCGAATGGTGGAGACAGATGCAAATAAATAAATAACAATAATCTTCGGTTCAAGTGGGAATTGAACCCAGGGCTTCTGCGTGGCAAGCAGGTGCTCTACTACAGAGCCAAACAGCATTTGAAGCTGATTTGGGGAAAATAAAAGCACTATACTTTTGTCATGTAGTGCATGTTTAAGCGTAGAACCGCACCAGGCGTCAAAACATGTAAATCGCGCAACGAGTGGTTGGCTTAAAAGTCGACCACATACAAAGCGTACAGGTATAATTCATCATTATCAGCAACAGCATCAACAAAGAGTTCAGGTGCACGTGTTGCTTTACGGACGCGTCATTCGCGAATTCGCAAAATAATGAATAATGGCGTAGTGGGCACTTCGCGACTGTAGACTACTTGCAGTAGGCATCCTGAGGCAGTTTTAAACTCCCAATTTGACGAGCACAGGCGTTCCGTTTCTCGCGGCGCGGTTCAGGTGTCCACCGACAAGCGAAGCCAGGGCGATTGAGAAGGCGAGGCGAACGCGGCCCGATTACGCTATTGTGTTCCATTCTTAAAGGTGAAGCTCAAACGTCTTCCAAGCTTGTTATTATTTATTTATTATTATCCATTTATAATACCACGGGCGCAGTGTCATCAAACAACCGCTCTCGTCGCCTGCTGCCAATTAATCTCCTCCCTGGAGGCATCTGTCACTTTTCCTTGAATATTAAGGGGCCAGTCTCTCACGATAATAATAAATTTTACGTCTGACAAGCAACGCTAGGAAAAATTTCCACCAAGGTGAAGCTAGGAGCTTCGCTTTAGAGAAACAATCGGTAACCTTAATTGAAGGTAGGTAGTCCGCTTGCATAATTTTTCTCAACAAATGGGTTCCCTCCCAAGCGACTAACTACTTCGTTGTTTGCACAAACATGCACACTTGAAGTGCGCCGGTGCCTATTTTGCCGGTATATACGCGGCGGCAGCAATTCTCTATGTCCCACAGCAGCGGTGGATGCTCGATCATTTAACCAAAGCTGAGTGGTACAAGCCTGCGCCCCAGGACTTTCTCCAAACTTTATGGAGCTCTCGTTCGTGTTAACACCTCCCCCTCCCCCCCCCCCCCCTCCCGCGATTTCCCTACGAATCTCCTGTGGGAGTCGTCTAAGTGATTTGGAAGCGTTCGCTACTAATCGCCTGCTGTTTCCTCATCGTATGATTCTGTGGTGAGGCGAGCAATGCGCTCTTTGTTCTTGGCGACGTCCAGTACCAGGCGCCCGTATTTACCGCGTTTGGAATGTTCTTGTTGTATGGCATTGGCACGGCCGATACATACATATCGTTCAGATATATCCACCTTTTGCAAGCGCTGGTATTTAACCCCGTGCGTATGACACTCGGCTTCGGAGCGTGGGGTCGTTGGAACGACAGGCGTAACCTCAAGCCCTTCTGATTTCTAAGTTATTTTTTTATACGTTAATCTTTTATAGCAATTTGCCTGATGTTACAGGCGGACATGTTTATTTGTTGGATAGGCAAAGAAATGTTCCAGCATTTAAAACCAGATTTCTTTATCGGGATACATCCATACTCATTAGAAAAAACTGGTGAGCTCCAGGGATCATTCGGAATAGGAATCAGTATAAACCACAGTGTAGACGGACGCTCTTCCATTGACCAAAAAAAAAAAAGATCACTTGGAAAAACTCCGGCCATTTGGGAAATTAGCAGCGTGGCACCAGAAGACCAAAAAATAAGGCTACGTCCTTGCTTCTGGAACACTTAGAACAAATCTTCAGCTGCAATAAATTTGACGTAGCGCGCTTCATGTTTAAACTTGATCGTCACTTCATATGCCGTCGCAACAAAGCATGTATTTTGGTGAATCGCAGTCGAAAAACAGCCTGGCCACCTGAACTAATTTTGCCGCGCAAGAGAAGAACCCGCATTTGAAAACGTGCGCGTGCCGTCTGTCTTTCTTTAACGTGACTGAGCCTTGTGTACGCATTGGCTACAATTCATGTATTCGTATATGAGCAAGAAATTAGTGGGAAACATTGGCGAAATTCCAAAATCTAGCATTTCACCCGAACTATGTCGGCCTCTTCAGGTAACTTAGCCGCAGTAATGCAAGAAAGACCGCACCAGTTAGGAATGCCATTATTTTTTTTTGCGAAAACCATGCTATCTATACCATGCTGTTATAGTACAGCAGAGCTGCTATGGTCGAGGTTTCCCGTGGGCTGTAGATAGAAAATAATCATCATCATGAACCGCCACCCACTCAGTTATCACCCCAAGCATACTGTAACAAGAGAAGCTCAAACATGCCCATGAGCTCTGCTGTCACACAGCCTTCTGCGACTTAATGCACGCTACGCATTTTCTTCCTCAGCGTTTAAAAATCACACGAGGCACCTACACGTGCCTGCTTCTTGGGGAAGATTTCTCAGAGAAGCGTACTTTATTTGCGCGTGATATCGAAGAATGTTTTTATAATTAGTGGCATTAGCTTCGTTACTATAAATGCTTCACGGCATACGTTGTGATTAAAGGCAGCCGTAGGCATGGAAAGAATCATATGGAGAAAATATCGGTCAGAATGTGGCACAAGCTTCGAAATATGCCTACACAAATTTGGCAGCAATTTACACAAGTATTCCAAATATTTTCAAGAACTATTTTATTTCGATACGTTTTGTTCGAAAAAATAATCAATCCAACGACAATGAACTTTAACACAATTTGACAGCTCTTGTTACAATACTGGCCCTACTATTAAAATTCAATCTAAGTGTACATGTGATAAGAAAACAGCAGCTTGATACTGTGCTTTCTCCTATAAGGCAGAGATAATTAAGGTGAAAGTTGATTTGCGTAATGTGAGGGTCAAACAATTATGTACTTTCACTGCCATTAAATGTAACCTTGACTTTGTAATGGAGATTCGTAAGTAGCTTAGTGCTATATGGTTGAAGAAATTTTCGAGACCTATGTTATCTTACCTAGGCTAGATTATAAGGACAAAAATCAGGCGTTGAAATTGTCCTTCTGCGACTTGCAATTCGAGCAATTGCAATTCCTGTTTACCTTCGCCGCGCTCACAGACTTAGTTCTTCCTTGTGCTCACGCAGACTAAGCGCATCCACCGATTACGTGAGGGCTACTAATAATGTAAGTTTACTAGTGATTATAACAGAAGTGAAATATGGGGTAAATATATTTACTGCAACCGAACCTCACTATAATAAAGTTGACTCTAACACAGAAATCGCTTCACTATATCCAGAAAGTCGTTTGAAAGGTAAATTCGTGACACGATACTGCCTTAATGGCAGGACAATTCTTCGCCTATTTCGCTAAAGCAGATAATTGGTTATATCAGCATTCGTTGTATCGAGGTTTAAATATAAATATCTGTGCCAGTCTAAATTGTTCTCTGAAAATAATTGTCCACCTTGTTTTTTTTTTGTTCCTTTCTGTAAATGAAAAATCAAGTTTCTGAAGATTGAAATATGTCCTCAAATTCTCTCGCAACGGTTTTAAAGCAACGTAGAATTTATTTACTTATGCGTTAGATGTTTCATTATTTTACCTCAGTATAAAAGGCCGCGCGGTCGCATTTCGATGAAGGTGAGGTACTAGAGGCCTGTGTAATTGCGTTTATGTGCACGTTGACTAACCCCAAGTTGTCAAAATTTCCAGAACCAATTGTTAGAGCATGGCTCCTAATAATATCGTAGTTAAGGCGCTAGAAACGCCACATGTTAATAATACCTTAATATAAAAGCCTCACAAAGTGCAGTGTAGATAATTATGTCTAATAGCAGAAACGCACGCACAAAAGCAAAATCAAATATAAGTTCATGAATACTAAATTTCAAAGTAATGCAACAAATCAGTAAGAGAGTGGTTATAATCGGCACCAGTTATAACATATCAATTATACAAAGAGTTTCGACTTAGGGGCTGCATTCACCAGCACTGACCAAAATGCCTTTGGGTTCCTTACGTTAAGGATGAAGGTTTCTAATGCACTTCGCACATCTATGCACTGGTGTGCTTAGTTATGCTAATCACGATGATGCTTTCTTTTCATCTGCCTCGAGGTTGACATCTCCAAAAAATGCGGATTAAAAGAAGAAGCTTTAATTTGCTATTCTTTGATTCCGAAACTCACGAAATGTTTTGTATGTGGGCCACAACTGAAGATGCAGATAGAATTGTGGAGTTACGCTGATTTTCCGCACTTTTAGCTATTGTTTGGTCGCCACCAGTGCTCCCATTCTGTGCAATGTTTGTGGTCTTGAGAATCACGCTATGTATTGTGCCCGTAACACTGCCGCTTTAGCGCTTTTCAGAATCGCCCGCAAGGGACTCGGTTATTCCCATCCGTCCCAGAAGAAGCGCTATCGTGCATTTAAGACAGCGGCCTTTGCATTTTCATGCTGGATCTGTCCTTCTCCGGACTTTCTCTTGTATTTCAAGTCTGTCTTAAAATGTTTTTCCGCGCTACAAGGAACTATATTTTATGTACATTATATTACCTTATGACCACTTACGGTTATGTGACTGAACTTATAACAACGCGACCGTACCTCTGAACTCACTTTGTCACTTGGCAGCGTCGTGTTGGAGCATCTAGGCTGAAATATTGATTTTCGGCCCTTTCCTTGAGCAGTTAAGAAGAAGTACCGAGACGATCCTCCACCTGAAGAAGAGGTCACTTGTTACGAGCCGGTTGCTTGATATATTGAAAAACGACGGCAGTTTGAGGGAGGACGCACACGATTACTCTTCCGTCAAGTCGGCTACCTCCATCTGTAAACAGTTTTTTCTTTATAATATTGCCTTACTTATTTCTATTTGGCTCTGCGTCACAATATTATTTCCTGGAGCGCTACGTGAACGAGAAATAACAGACAAACAGGCCAAGGAATGTATAGGCAATGTTATTTGTAGTTATTATTATGTAAATATGAAGAAATTAAAGCGTTAAAAAAGACAACTAGCCGCCAGCAGGGACCCAACCTGCAACCTTCGAATAACGTATCCAATGCTCTACCAATTAAGCTTAACCAGCTCCCTTATACTTCCCTTGGCCGGACTGTCTGTTAGTTCTTATTAACGTTGTCTCTAACGAAAAAGAAAAAAGAAACGAGCCCTAAAGGAACCCCTGACAGTGAAAGTTTTGTTTGCAGCTTTTTAACCGTAACTTGTAGCTTTGTGACTGGTAATCCCGAAATTGAATCGTAAATGCTCTAAGCGCATCGTATAATTAATGCTAACGTCGTTAATTGAGAACTATTTTTTAGCGTCAGCTCAAAACGCACGCCTAAATACCATAAGAAACTAGCGCCCCGCAGCGGCGGGAGCGCATGAGACTACATGCGCTCAAGCTTCGGTGAAGCTGAACGCGCCGTTTGCGATTGGGGGGACCCGCGCGAGGGGAAGAATGAAACGATGTGGGTCCTTTGAGCATGTTCCTCTCAGAAAAAAGGAAAGCATTCCTGGCGTAAGCAGCCAAATCCGCCTTAAGAGCGGCCCGACAACAGAGCGAGAGGAGTGACGAACAATAGTCCTCGCCGGGTGCGAGTCCGAGTATTGTGCGCGCCCCGCAAATGTTCTCTGATGTCGACAACACTCGCCTTTCTCGTGGAACGTCACAAGGGGCCTCCGTCTACGTCATTCCCGCGGCGATGTCGCGAGGTGCTGCCAACTCAGATGAGTACTCATGCTTACTTTAAAACCAAATTAAAATAACTTAAACCTAACGTCCAGCGCTAATAATCGGTAAGAATTGCCCCCCGTATACAGGACAATCAAACAACACAAACATCTAGACGTTTTAATCTTAGTGTCAGGGGTCCTTTAAATTCCCGGCCTTTCGTTCCTCCTGGAACACTAGTTCTGGAAATACCACACAATTAACGTAGAATAGATGGACGCTCAAAGGAAGAGATAAAGTGATGTTGCAACTCAGAAGTGCTCCAGCGTGGGCTAGTTGGTGTTCCATACTTATTTATAGGCACGGGTCAAAAGCTCATCAAAGAATCCAATGACGAAGACAAACTATCGACTTCGTCGTTACTTGTCCTTCATACTGGCCTCCTGAAGTATGTCGAAGTAGATTAGAAAAAGACGCGGCCCAAGCCGAAACTGTTGCGTGCATCTTGGCTACAGGGATCAAGTCAAGCGGGTATTTTTAAGTAAAGATAAACACTAAACTTACTAATACGTATTTAAGGCCCAAAAGCACAGCTTGCTGATAGAAAGTACGCAGCTTTCTATGCGCAGATCGACCGAGCTTTCTTCACCAGCTCCAACTAAAGCCGCAAAAAGAGAAAACAACAAAACAGAAGAAAAAAACAGACTCGTCACGTCGGCTAACGAAGAATGGTTTAAAGCGTTTGAAACGTGTGTGCAGTCACACCAAGTAAGCGTACAGGAATTTGTTGTGGGCCATAAAACGAACATTAACCATTGTTTTCCCAAAACGAGCTGAACAAGTGTGGAGTCACGCGCCGAGACAAACACGTAAACATTGACTATGACTTCCAGTATTCACGGTCACTGGGATAGCACGATGAGGAGCTCGCGTACGCATGTCTGCTGTGCATTTCGTTCTCCCGAATTCCGTAATTTCAACGCCTGCCGTGAGGCCATACCAAATTGCTTCATCGTTCCGTGAAACAGCTAGGCGTCTCTGGTGGACTCCAAGGACGACCTTGATTCTTCTTGCGCCATAAAACTTGGGAACGACCCGTTTAGGGGGTACTTAGTTGACGTAGGGATACGCGAAAGTAAGCGAGGGCGAGAAAGTACAAAGAAAATAAGCGCATCTACCGAGTCAATTTATCCGGCACCGAATACTGCGACTGGTTACGATATAGCGAGGACACCATTCAGCTGGAGTTATGAGCACGTTTAGGACTGCTTAAACAGTTCTTCATGGCAGTGCCCATATTGCAGCGTTATGTCGTACACCGAAGCTCCGATTTAGTAGGCAAGACTACTGGACACGTTGACGCTGTAGCCTCGTTTCTGTAGGGCTAACAACTATGCGTTCATACAAACGAAGTTTTGCTCTGTAAAATGGATGCAATCCAAGCTTTGCTCCCTCTCGCGAAACGATAAAGAGGTCATGAAAATGTTGCGCTTTCGTCAACTGCTCGCGATGTCTTGCATAACTGGCTATGAAAGTTGCGATATGTAAAAACTGATATTTTAAACGAAATTTTTCCGCTGAGCTACAGCCACCGTCAGAAGAACTGAATCATAGATATTTGGCTTTTTTGTACGTTTAAACGTTCGACATAAATATTTCGGGCATTCTGAAATATACATACATGTTGGGGAAATGAAGGTAAACGCAGGTTATTCATGAGTACGTTGAAGATAACATTCTTCGTAGTTGCGACGATGGAAGGAAGCCGCTGGTTGAAATGCAGGCTTGTTCTTTCGATGAATGAATCCTTGTACCATTGAATTTCACAGAAGCGTGGCTGGGACGTGCGTGTAATGAGAACGCGATGACATGCATGATAAATTCGTAGTAAAAATGTTTTGATTTAGAACGACATTGCAATTGTAAATTTAATTGTAATATGAGATCATGTATATTTCCAAATATAGGAGAGATAAATGGATAAGAGATAAATGTGCGTCAGACGCGCATCGCTCGCAGTTACCCTGATTTCAGCACTCGAGAGATCTATGAGGCTTTCGTCATGCATAGCCTTGGGTCAACTTGTGTCATTTCACCGTTAATAGCGTTAACAGACAAATATATACACTCTGTTGACTGTTAAGCACTTCATGTTCTAGATAAGATAGAAAGCATACGCGATTTTTCAAAGCGCCCTCCCTTCTCTCCTGAGAAATGCTGTTATGTTCTTGTTCGCCCAAATAAACTCTTGTTTTAGTTAGCGCTCGGTCCGGTCTGTTCTTCCTGTGTCTGTTTTGGCGCTGTTTTGCAGTCATAAAGCCATACCAACAGGCCTCCTACCAGACGCTTTTAAAACATTCAGGGTGTTTTCTTTTTGTCAGAAAATACAGCTTTTTAATAAATATCCTATGACAGTAAGGTTCCCGTCGTTCTAGCACACAAACTCCACGTCGTGCCGGAAATACTTTGCCCCAGCTGAAATGACACTGTTGTGACAAATTAACAAATAGCTTGCTAATGAACCTTTTAATTATTGACCTGAGGGCAGCTTATATCAGAAAGTTGTTGTGCATGACAGTTTATGGCTTACTCCCTTCTTAGACATCACAAAAGTTGCACGCCTTTCTATTGCGCCAGCGGCAACAAAACGCGAACCCTGCCATTGGGCTGTCGATGCCATGACTGTCGAAGTTAGGGCCATCGGCGATAAGCGCAAACGGATTGCCCCCCGCGGATCCTCAGTATCGTGGAGCTGAAAGTTCCAGTCGGCGAGCTGGTTTTCCGGGAGGCCTCGGTAAGATTTCAACGAGACTTGGTCGGGAATCCGTTTTGGTACACGTGCGGTGTATGTGATCTCCCATGGTTCGCCGGACACCTTTCCACCATATCCGACGTGCGTGACTGTGCGGCAGCGACGATTCGGCAGTGTGCGATGTCGGACTGCACCAAGTATTACCTACTGCCGGCGTGCGGAACGTGTCGCGACCTTGTTGCTCAATGCACTTGCGCCCCAGTCCGGGCACCACCATTGGCTATGTATACACTCAGCCTCCCCCTCCCCCCACCCGCCTTCTTTCCTTTCCCCCAGCCCGTGCCAAAGCAACTCCGAAAACTAAATGTCGTCCAGGAAAGGCTGGTGTCACCACGTCTTCCGTTTATGTGCATACGTCGCTAGACCCACGGCAGTTGCCACTATGCTACCCCGGGCAATAGCTATGTGAAGAGAGAAAATTTTAAATATAATTAAACAAAATAAACAGCAGCGCTGACCTTCCATCTTCACATAGTGAAAAGGCTCTGAATTTTTTCAATGTTCCCGATATATGTTTGTTGTCCGCCTCGGTGGAACAGTGGCTACGGTGCTAGGCTGCTGACCCGAAGGTCGCGGGTTCGAACCCGGCCGCGGCGGTCGCATTTCGATGGAGGTGAAATGGTAGAGGCCCGCGTAGTGTGCGATGTTAGTGCACGTTAAAGAACACCAGATGGTCAAAATTTCCGGAGCCTTCCACAACGGCGTCTCTCATAATCATCTCGTGGTTTTGGGACGTAAAACCCCATATATTATTATTGATATATGTTTGTCATTAGTTGGCTACTAAACAACATCAAGGACTACTATCTTTACATTTTATTTTATCATTTCTCCTTCTACGTCGTCCAAGTGGGATGCTACGCTATGAAGTTAGGATTTAAAAGCATAGCTGTGGGCAGTCTAACGGGAGCGCGACGTGGCGGAGAGGCTACGCCTAGCTGTCCCGTCGCGGGAGGGGCCCGCTGCGTGCTAGTTAACGCCACGAAGGACCTCAGTAAAGTATTTCCACTCCATTTCTGCTGTTGATTAACGTAGACCATGCGCGCCATTTGCCCCATGTATAAACGGTTGCGATGTGAAACTCGAGCCTAAGCGCCATGTGCCATGGCTACCGTGAAAATAACGCGCCAAAAGATTAATTTTTGAGGTGTTGACAATGCGTGAACAATTCATGAAGACTTCGTAGTATATTAACAAGCAAGCTTTACGTAATTTACTAAAACAGATAGCCGTCTAACTTTCTTAAGGGCTCTTTAGCACTGACTTTTTTACCATCCGCACTGATTTCATATAGTTTTACCATCCGCATAAATTTTAACATAGCACTGATTTCATATGCTGATCGCGACTGCCGATCGTGTCCTGTATTGCATTATTTCATGCGCTACGAATGCCGTGATTCATGGAAAGTATGCAAAGTACGCCAGTTCAGAGATACGCGTGTTATTAGTGCGCTTACTTCTTAGATCGTCCGAATCGGTCCAATGACGCAAGCGCAAAACCATACGCTCACTCTTCCGAAAACCTGCATACTGCTGTTGCCATCGTTCACATGGTCGTCTTGGCAGGAAGATCACGATAAAAAGTATAGACTGGTCAAAGCATGACAATAGCTTCGCTTAAATTCATTTTTATACTCCGTTCATCAAAACGACACTAATTCAGGGTGGCTGGCAAACGGGCCATGTATACCATCTAAAGTAAAAATTGCACCATCTCCTGCTAAAGGGAACCATGTGTAGATGCGAAGCAGCGGCGCTAACGCTTACACTGGCGGCGGTGTTGACGCTGGCGCTCATCGCGGCGTTGCGCAGGAGAGAAAACTGGGGAGGCGCAAAGCACGCAGTGATGGAGCGGTGTTTCCTTCTGGAACATGCCAATCCCTGCTAATGGGCAATGAGAGACAGAAGACTCCGACTGGACACAAAGACCCGCAGTCCGCTTTTAGCTAACGCGCACGCTGCGAATTTTTATTGTTCAACAACGCACAGGAGAAATCTCCCACCGGCACCACCTTGCAGGTCAAGATCCAGTGCCATATAAGCGGGGTGGCCAGTGAACGGTTGTGCAGCGCGAGCAGTCGGTTTTTTCAACCAAGAAACTCGCTAGCAGACGCTGCCTTCGTCGGCGTCGCGAGGCGAGAGAGGGGGAGAGCGCAGGAGAGGAGAGAGAGATGGGGGGACGCGCATGCGCAGTGGGAGTGTGGACTCCGCGGGAAGGGATGCCTAGAGGAGAGAGGGGGGGGAGCGTAGGAGAGGAGAGAGAGGGGGGACGCGCAGTGGGAGTGTGGACGCCGCGGGCAGGAATGCCTAGAGGAGAGAGGGGGGAGGCGCATGCGCAGTGAGGGTGTGGTTGCCGCGGGTAGGGATGCCTAGAAGAGAGACAGGGGGAGAGGAGGTTTTTTTTTTTGAAAGGATTTGCACATGCCCAATAGGGGTGGTCACGCCGCACACCACCACCGGATTAAGCTTCGCCATAAGATGCTTCACATCTAAAAAAAACATTTTCTCATTCGTCCGCGCTTGTCAACAAAATGTAGTCGCATTACGAAGCCAGATGGCTATTATCCTCGTTCGTGAGTGGTCAGACAAATACGTTCAGCATTTACTTCCCAGTCGCGCCATGCCCGTTATTATCCCTGAACAGAAGCCCATTAAAATCACAGTGTCAAAGAGTCTTTCAGCGTGCTTTTTAAAAGTTAAGCTTTTTTTATGAGAACTAAATTGGCTTTAGCAAACGGTCTTTAACAAAAGTTTAGGCGACGTGATAACGATCACAAGGCGCTAGTGTAAACACGTCAGAAAGTCGTGCGCTTAATACGAATAAACGGTCCCTGGTGTATGGATCCGCTAGGGCTAGGCCACTGCGTATTAAGCTGATGAAACTGAAAAAAAAAAACTCATATTTAGTCTAATATCCTTGTAACCCCGGCCTTTATGGTATCTAAAATCTGGGGTTACCAGCAAGAGCTAATAATTCAAGCCGGCTTGCTGATAGCGCTCAAAAGGTTTCTGTCATCTGAAGCCCACACGAAAGATTATCGTTCTAATTAGGACTCTTGAGTTTGCTTAGGTGACTCAGCTGTCAACGTGTCATTTACGATGACATGTGAAAAATACAACGACCAAATAAAATGTGGATATGGTCAACGAAGTCGGTCACAGACGAGAGGAGGTTAATAATAATAATATCTGGGATTTAACGTCCCAAAACCACGATATGATATGATTATGAGAGACGCCGTAGTGGAGGGCTCCGGAAATTTCGACCACCTGGGGTTCTTTAACGTGCACCTAAATCTAAATACACGGGCCTCAGACATTTTCGCCTCCATCGAAAATGCACCGCCGCGGCCGGGATTCGATCCCGCGACCTTCGAGTCAGCAGTCGAGCGCCATAACCACTAGACCACCGTGGCGGGGCACGAGGAGGTTTAAGCTGTAGTAAAACGGCAACTTGGTCGAGTTGTTATCGGTTCATATTTCAATGTAACAGCGCACAAGCAATACGAGCAGACTGATAGGTGAAGAAACGACGCACACAACAGAGGTTGTTGTGGGCGTCGTTTCTTCGTCTATCAGTCTGCTCGTATTCTTTGTGCGCTGTTACATTGAAATATGAAAGGAGGTTTAAGACCGAGTTATAAAATTCCTTGCGTAAAGTTTATTCATCACCAGTTCGGAGGCGTTTGATTTGTTGTCTTGTAACTGTCGCATCTCTTTCTATCGCGGATTTTTCTTTTAAGATGTTTCAAGAAGAAACAGCAAGCGCAAGAAACAGCTTCAAATTAAAAAAGGAAGAAAGGGCAGTTTGCTAGGGCGTACTCCCGTACAAAGTTGGATCGCGTGCAGTCGACAGTGACAGATGTTTTAGATGCGAAGCAGCTCTTTGACTAGCCTGTGTAAAGCTGTCCCTCCGTGCGTCCGTACGAACGCACCGCAACGCGCTCCCCACGCCGCAGGTGTTGGAGCGGTGCCAAGTAGGTCACGCCGCAGCTGCGCGTTGACGTCACGCTCCCCTCGCAGTGCGCGTGCTGACGTCACTCTCTCCCTCGCCTGCCGCGCGCTCGCCGCAGCGCCCGCAGCTGCCGCCTCGTCCGTTCGCCCGCAACACCAGCCGCTACCACCGCTCGCGCCGCTACCACGACCGCCGCTCGCTACACCGCCGACTCGTCGGTTCACGCGCAAAATTAACACCATCTTCCCAAAGGAACCCTGATGAGATGCGAAGCACCCGCGTTAGTGCCGTTCAACCCGTGACGCCACCCGTGCGCAACGCTGCTGCTTCGCATCCCATCAGGGCTTCCCTTTGGGAAGATGGTGTTTCTTTTTTCAGCTTATTCCCCCCTAAAATTTACAAAAACGACTGCAGCCCAGCAGACGTTACAAAAATTCTACAGAAGCCCTTTAAGCTCATGGGCCTGTGCTTTTTTCACATGACGCGCGATAGAACCGCAATGTGAATGCGGTGACGTTACAATTAAGGACAATGACGTGATAAATATTTATGTAACAACCGTAGGATCGTGCTTCCGCATCCGCATCTTCGAGGTGAGAGGCCATAAATAAAAAAAGTCACAGTTTCACTGCAAGGGTGAAGCAATGAATGCGATAGCAACAAATTGTAATGTTATAGGAAGTGAGGCTGCAACTAACTCTTTTAGATGCGTCCTTACCTCCTGAGCATGAAACAACAAGCCCGGGGACAACACGTTTTATTAGGCAGGGCGGATATTGAGATAAACTGGCGTACGAAATTGTGTGAGCAAAAAGAGGGGAAGCATATTTTTAAAGAAGAGAGAGAGAAGGGAGATAATAAAACAAAAAAGTACAGGATAAGACAAAAAGAAGGTTAAAAGGAAAAGAAAATCACGAAGCGAGGGTGGGGTGGTGTTGACCTCGAGAGGATGGAAGGGGATATGGTAAGAGTTTCACTGAATCATGATATTTAAATGCAAGAGCCATCTAAAAACAATTTTACGGGGATCAGAACGGCTACAAATTGTGGGAATTTTCAAGTCCCGGTCGTTTTCGTTTTGTATCTACCAAATAAGACAGATTCAAGAACCCTATTTTGCAACATTTATACCTATTGGCTGTAGTGTACGAAATTTGTGGATAAGGTATTATTCCTTATATTTTACGCCCTATGGGGGTCAAAACTTTGACTGTGGTATGAAAAGAATGAGCTCGTTACAATTGTGACCTGCCACAGTAAAATGCAGTGCCATTGCTTTCAGGAGATTCGTCACCGTGTGGGTGCGATGCCCATTCAATGGAATAGTAACAGGCTATCCTTCACCAATGTACTGCTTGTGACAAAGCGAACACTTGAGCATGTATACAGCGTCTGAACTACTGCAGGTAACACCGGATTTGATATGATGGACGCCCATCAACCGCGCCGACTCAAAACTGCGACAATCAATGGCGATCTCTTGGTTATGCTTCTCAAAAATAAAGGGCAGCTGTGACAACGTCAGGCGACAACTTCAATCGTAGAGGCACCTCAAGTGAATACTTAATGATGAAATACTTTGAGTAAATCATGTTTTTTTTCTTTTTTAAGATTTCTTGCAACACTTGGAGCGGTCTTAATATAAGGTAGTACTTTTTTTTACGTTTGAGATATAGTAGTTCTCTTGGTATTGTGTCTTAAGTCACCACATCTCGGACACATCAGCGAAATGGTGTGTGTTCTTTAGCAGCAAAAAATTTATCACTACGTGCCGTGAGAGGCGTTGTAAGAAGGTATGTGTAGAGAACAATCTCGACCGCCAAGGTAATGTTTGTGAACACGATGTTTCAAAAACAATGATCTGAAGAATGTTTGTGAATGCCAGTTATCATTTTTCCGCGAAAAGCATGGTGCACGAAGGCAGCCCTCTCGTTCTAGCAATAACAAATGATACACAAATTTAGTCTGGAGAGTGAAGCTAGCTACAGCTTTCGGCAAAAAAAAAGTGATATTTCCAATAAATCAAACCGTTTCTCACGTGAAGAATCGGAAATGGCTTAGCTGAAGCTGCGGTTACTTAAAACAACAAGCGTCAATGCAAACAGCATACGATAGAACAGGCATGTGACGCTTGACTATTTAAGGAGATGGCATAAACACAAATTCAATAGCGGCATAGCGCGCCTGTGTTGTTCATGGAAGTGAGGACATGCTGTGTATTAGAGCCAGCAGCGCTGCAGATTCACGGATAATAAACACTGTTTTTATTGTCTCCAGCTAAGAGTACGCCTTTAAAGAAAGCTCCTTATAACTATGGGTCCCGTATATGCGAACGCTGCCACGTTTGCAACACGTCATTCTCTTTTGTTGCTATTATGAAGACAGTCGAGGGGCATTCTCGCCATCACCGTCATGTTCCGCATAAAGTACCGTCATGTTCTGTATAAGTACAAATTAATAATATCGCTCCACGCGTTCTAAGCGTGCGAAGATTGCCGACGGGCGCAGTTCAAGCAGAGATGGAACGCGCCGGCCGACTCCGTCGGGGGACGGAACATGATTGGTTGCCGGTGTGGTACATGCGTCGCCCAGGGCAGCAAGTGTTCTGGTTGTTTTTGCGCGCATACTTTTAGAGTTTTGTTCTTGCACGAATACGTTTAACCTAAACTGACTTTTGATTTTCGACTCCTTGCGCTGCGAGTTTTAAATAAATGTGGCATTTATAAATACAAGATTCGTTGATGATTATAACGCCATGCATGCATTTATTGCTGATGCGTAGGTTTCCAATAAACAAGGCATCATTTTTTTTCCGGACACAAGGTTTCCTAAGCAGTCACCTGTTAAGTAGCACCATCTTGCAAACTTTCTTCCTTTTTTGCTTATTTTAGAAGCAAATCTCTTAGTGTTATTTCAAACCAACACAATTTGCAATCAGTGTTGCAGTGTTGGACGATCACTGAGCATATGCAACGCCCACTGCACAAGTTTATATCTGCGCATATTTTGGAGGTGGTTTCCTTTCATAAATTGTCCTTGGGATTTTCATGGCATTCCTGTAAACCCTAAGACAACTTGAACTCAGGGTTTTCCTTATGCCAACGTTTTCTGTGTCCTGTTACAAAATTGCAGGCACTAGAAGTTGCACTCACTTTTTTTTGCCTTCATGCTTATGTGTACGTATTTGAAAATGCCTATAATCATGCGAAGTACTCTCATTTCTTACTGTTGTTCAACTGTTGCGCTTTCCTGTGCCGGATTTTTTTTCAAATTTTTTTTTCTTTTTCTTTTAAAGTGAATGCGAGATTATATTGTAATACTGCACTTACTTTACTATACTTAACTGTATCGGCTACGAATGAATGACAGACACAAACAAATTTATTGAATTCCTGAGGTACTAGCCGGGAAGGACCCGCTGGGGCCCTCCGCTCGCCGCTGGCTGCTCACATGTCGGAATTGGGAGGCCATGCCTCTCCGCTCTTTCACGGGCCCTCTGGACGGCCGTTGACTGGATATCGAGAGTCTTTTTTTTTATGCTTATGTGTACGTATTTGAAAATGCTCATTATCATGCGAAATTCTTTCATTTTTTACTGTTGTTCAAGCTGCTGTGGTTTTCTGCGGACGCTATTGTATAGTTATTGCAGCCGTCTCAAGGTAGTCCTGTGCTAACCAGTTTTCAGTGTATTATTCAATTTTTGTTTTGTGCTCTGCTTTATGACTTGTATGTGACACTTTAATATGTGTTCCTCCTGCAATGATCTCGAATGGGATCGGCAGTATTGTTGAATAAATAAATGAAAAATAAATAAAATGAAATGTTTGGTATTGCTTCTTTTTTTTATCTGCTCGGCGATCTCGCTTTGCAGAAATACTAAGAACCGAACGGTACAAACAGACGACGCCTAAATGCCACCCTTGTTATAGAGCAAGCTGTATGGCTTGCACGTGAGGTAAACCAACAGGTACTGGGGGCTGGAAAAAGACAGGGAGGGCGCTGCATCTACACCATGCTCCTCTTACTTTGCTGACTCTCTACACAACTTTATAGTATATGCCTACTGCCGCAGCTTTGCCTAAACCCACATAGCCCCCAGGACAGACACAGAAACGTTTGCAAGGGTTTAGTCGCATACCAATGCTTTAGTCGGATACGCAGGCTTCAGTCGAATACGAAGTTCTACATACTTCAGAGTGGTGACGTTCCAAGAGGCGTCTACATTTTTTTAGCGCAATAGAACGCGACGTGGGCTTCATCCTTCTGCCTCGATGCTGCCATTTATATAATAAAATGCACGCAGAATCTCCTTCGGGACTTGTCTAAGTGATGCGCAACCGTACAGTTCTGTTGTAGGTTGCAGCCTTCGCAAGAATGTTGTTCTCGGGCAGCATCGGCGTGGCATTTCGTCATGCTCTCTCTGTCCTACGTCACTGTCTGGAACGCCCAGACAGACGTTGCATATCGCGACCTCCGAGACGCGTACTTCGTCGTCAAGTTTTCGCAAAGTGGGAATTTTCTTTATGTGTACAATCTTCCATGTCGGCTTCACATTTGTCCTAGAGATGATTTTATTCCACTGACAAAAAATTGAGGGCAGCGTTCACAGAATGTGTTGCATTACATTTCGTTTACTCTGTGGGTAGAACGAATTAATGTGGTTAATATATTCACTTTCTGTAAGTCTGAGTGTGTAGTCCAGAGATTAATAAAATAGTTGCCTTAGGCACTAAAAATTTGTTTTGTTCTATACACTTATTCCGTTATAGGAGTGGACATCGTACGTGAAAAGGGCACGAATAAACGGACAGACAGCTTTCTCGTTCAGTCGGCATATCAATGCTTACTCATTCAACGCTGCTAGTACCTCCAATTCACTGTTCTTCAAGTTCAAAATCTTATTAATACCGCGGCTCATAAGGCCCATAGCAGAATATTATTACATCCTTGGAACTGGTCTCCTTATGCGAAGCTAGATTGGTTATTACTTTCTTCTAATACCACTGGTCAGGTGATCGTTTTGTGAACTGCTGCAGCACGCCAACTTCATATTAAATAACAAATACATGTCCTGAATTTTGCTTGACGGCAGGGCATAATTTGTTGTTTTTCTCAGTATCTCACCACGCTGAATAAATACTCCCTAGTTTCTCAAGTGCATGGCAATAACCCCAACATCTTCACGTCCTTCGTTTGAGCACTATTGAGGGCAACCGGACTCCCATGATCGTGAGTACAGTATGAGTCGTCAGCAACCAAACGTCACAGCATATATTTCACATGCTGCCTCGGACAACTACAGAGTTATCAATGTTATGTTTCTTTCCCACGTTTCTTCATAATGACGTTGATCCAATCAGCTTGTCAAGTTAATATGTATTGAATTTCTTGTTTTATCCCTTACTTATGTCACTTCTAAACAACGACACATGTTATGCTTTCACATTATCCCAAAGGTTCTGCTTTTGTGTGTATCATGCTGCCACGTGAGGTAAAACTTAGAAGGTTTAAAAAGCGGCCACTTTCTTTTATCTTTTCGATCTTAGTGCCCTCTTTGTAGGAGTCACAATCAATGGAAGCATTGTACGGTCCTCTCGGGTAAATGACCTTACGACAAGTGAGTGTAGATTGTGATAACAAGCCACAATATTCAATCTATACAGCCATAAGCATAGCCTACAACTTCTCGTTCGTTTTGCAGTGAGTCAGTGACATAGGAGATGGTAACATGGTAGTAAGAGATTTTTTTCACTCTACAGTGCATTTCAACATAGTTCTTTCTATAATCACAAATAGCACAAGTCGCACCTAGAGGGGGGCTTCTCCTTTTCCGCTTTTTTCGCATATTTCCGACATTAGTAATTGTGTTTTATTGTGCACTTCCGCGGCTATAGCTGTAAGTAGAACGAGCAAGGAGTAATTAAATACCGGAACTGGAGAAACTCGCGCCACCCCTCCAAATATGCCAAATCGGCGAGACAAACAGAGCTGTGGCGTGCTGCTTTGAATTTTCATGATAAGATATTATGCTGCGCCATGGGCTCGTCGGAGTGCATGCATTAAATCAGTCTGAATATTTGTGCTTCACGCATTTTAACTTTTTTAAACTTCTAACTACACACACATGGCTCACAAAAGAATGAAAATAATGCAGTGATGTTGTAAGCATTTTCCTAGATGCTTATCGTTTTTATTCTTCCAGCCGGCTAGAAACACGCTGTAGCGCTCCTTTTATACATCTGCTGGATCTTTCACGTTTCTGCGAATCGGAATGGTTCAAGATATGTTATACGTTGGAATGCGACGGTGATGAAATATGTCTGATGGCAGCCTAGAGAGACGATCACGATGAGGCAGTCGGATGCAATATTCAGAGCACGACGCCTTTAATGATGGACGCGAGCAGCGACGCTGAGAACGGTGATGACTGCACCCTCTACGAACGCGTGTTTTCCAACGACTAAAAAAACATCCTGAAATCAACCAAGCTAGCCAGGAGCCATGCGCCGAGCAATTTAAGACTCTGCAATGGCAGTGCTTTCTCCCTAACTGAGAACACAAATGCAGTGATTGAAAATACTTCTCATCTGGACAAGGAACTCTGGCCAATCTAGCAGGCTGAGTAAGCTGCCTGGAGACACCGTCTCTCCCTTAGCTCCTAGGTGGGAGCACAGCCCAGCAATCTGCCTGTAATCAATAAAATTGTGCTCTCTCTCTCTCCCTTTCTGTTCTGAAACACATTCAAGCAAAAAGGGAAAATCGTTCTATGGAGAAGTGCATGGCGTCGTCGTACATTTAACGGATCTCTTGTTAGCCGCTGCGGTGGTACAGTGGTTACGGTGCTCGCTGCTCACCCTGTCGCGGGTTTGACACCGGCCGCGGTGATGGCATTTCGACGAATGCGGAATGCTAAAGGCCCGTGTACTTAGATTTGAGTGCACGTTAAAGAACCCCAGCTTTTCGGAATTTCTGTACCCTATAACTACGGCGTGCCTCATAGTCATGTCATGGTTTTGGCACGTAAAATACCAGAAATTATTACAATGAAAACTTGTTGTCAGGAACGAAAAAAGTTTACAAAGCCACTGTGAGCACTGTCCGGTGAAAACGGGGCACTAGTCACTTGTCAAAAAGACCCGGTAAGCTAAATAAAAATTAAATGCAAATTAAATATTTATGAGCATCAAATGACATGTGCGCCTTGTCTCGTTAAAAACGTCCAGATTACACCACAAAATGTGCTAGGCAGGCTAAACTGATTATTTGTTGCAAGGAAAGGTGGCTGAAGGGTTGCGGGGCAAAAAAAATAATGAAGCATTTCATGATTGAGCTCAGAAAATACACAACTCGTTGAATCGAAGCCGGGTCATCCAATTTCTCGTTCTCATGACGTACGAACTTCGAAAAGAACGGAAGCGCTACAGTGATTTTCTTCTGAGTTTTATCAATAAATGGGCAAAAGGCGGAAATAAAAAACATAGTCTTATTATTCTTGCTTTCTCGGTCGTGATCCTAAATGAATAAAAATTCCAGGTTGACAAGCGTGGTACAATCTCATTTTATTCCGCGTTTTTTTTTATTTTAGTGTCGTAAATATAAAATGGCAGCGAGCACTGCCATACATGACACGCAAGCAGGCTTGCATAATTTAGGCAGTAAATATCTGCTGTTATCAGTTGCCATCGGATTGAGCTTCAGCTACATGCATTGGCATAAAAAAGCCAAGTGGTTCCTCGATGTACTCGCATATCTACTTCTTTCTGCTGCATTCTACTACCTTCTCTTTTTCAAAGACTGGGAAAAGTCAAATGAACTCACGCTTCTCTAGTTCGAACTTGAAACAAGATGTGACCCGGACCGAAAATACATTTGCAAGTTGCACTGCGGACTGAGGGTACGCCCCGCTTCTGGTTGTTCTTCCCGACCTGTTGCTCTTGTGGCTGGTTTTAGTTTTTGTATTTTTCACTTCGCGCGATAACAACCTCCCAACGCTCAATACGAAGGACGAAGAAAGATCAAAGAGTCAGCAGAAAATTTATGAACGTTGCATAACCTTGTTTGCGAAACAAGCGACGGACGCTATATTACTCTGAGGATTATAGGGGCTCAAAGACAGGAATGATTTATGTGTTTTCGTTTTTTTTTTGCTGTTTAGTTTCGGAAGTGGTAGTGAGTGTGGAAGATACAAATCGGCATAGGAGAGGGGGGTATAGCGTCTGACGGTGTTTAACCCTCCCAGATCCTCGAGGTTTATGCTAATAACACAATCGCTTTTACCTTGCCCGGACTAGAACATCGTCCGCGTGTGTGGCGTACGCGGTCTTCGTAATGAGCCCCCCAGTGGGAGCAGTAGCAAGCATCCGGAGTTCCTTTTTTGATTCCATCTGCATGCAAAGAAGGCCGGTCTGGCTCATCGGGAGCAAGTTAGTAATTTATCCGCGCCCCTGTGTCAAGTGCAAGTCCCTCGCTGGCTAAATCTCCAAGTCGCGCCTGTTTCTACGGTCACCAAATTAAGCTCATATGCCCAGAAGCCGGATCAACAAATTGGATTCACCGGCGGTAATGGCGATTTCATAATTGAGGAGAGAGATCTTCCGTTAGGAAATCACTCCTAACGCTCACCGCCCCTCTTGCGACATAGGTTCGATTTAGTGTCACTGCTCAGAGCTCTTATTTATTGGAACACTATTGCGCAAACGTACGCAATTACCAGGATGCCTTTCGAGCAAATGTTTTATTGCACTCATCTTGCCACGCCTGATTTCTTTCACCGGATTTTCGCTTGCGTATAAGTATAATGGAGTAATGACCAGGTTCCAAGCCAATTTGCTTCCTCCCACAAGGAAATCTCCATGTTAACCATAAAGGCTCTATCCAATATTTTTACCTTTTCCTTCACTCGGTGAAGTAGCGGAGCAACTGATGATTTACTGAGTGCTCTGGAACTTATATCTTTGGTTCGTGCTCGGCATTAGCTATTTATCCGTAATGCCTTATAAGAAAATTGCGGTGAATTTTTCTTAAGGGCACTGTCGTCTATCTGAAGCATTAACTGTATCCAAAGGGGAAAGTCGGGCTAGTCGGAACTTTGAATACAACATTTTACTGCGCGAGAAAAAAAAAAGAAAACAAAACTTAAGGCGAGATGGAGGGCAAAATCGACTGAAAATGCGATTTTTCAATTTTCATGGCACGATATTGCGGTATTCTTGACAAGAGTTTCCACGAAATGGCGTGTTTTTTGTGTGCGATGGAAAGCATTAAAGATGGCTACAAACGCACCTGACCCCGTGACTGCGCCCACTTATGGCGCGAGTTCTGGTAAGGCGTTGTAGTGTTTTCTTTGTTGTGAATACAAGGACGCGCAATTGCATTCATATGCACAATGACTTAGAATGGTAGTATATCCAAGGTAAATAAATTATTTCAATAGTTCAGTTCTCGATCTAATGGGGTCGTGATAGTCGCTGAAGTTTGCGCACGAAAGTTTGTTTACATCCGCGTTTCCGCCGCTACCATACCCACACTGTGGTCGTGCGTTTTGCAATTCTTGCCCTTTCGCGTGGCTCACAGCTGTGACCTGTTTCCCAAATGCACTGAGGACGCGTCAGTGCCTTGGTTTTCAGCATATCCGCTCAAGATGCGAAAATTGTTGGGAAGCAGTACTTGCAACTGCACAGTAGACACACCGAGACGCCGCCAGGAAGTGCAAGTGCTGCCGAGTTTGGAAGTGCTCCTCGAGATTTGTTTTTTGCTTACGCGGGTGCAAAGTCACCTGAATATCCCATAAAAGACATTTCTTCGTGAACATTATGAATAATGGCAAAGAATATGCCGCAGGAGCATTTTATCCGGACTTGACGGCAACTGGAACTTTAAATGGCGTTTTCTCCAAAGCACTGCTTTTCGTCAGTAAAGGAACATTTTCTCTGTAACCATGCAGCTACCAAGTGCAAATTTTTGTTACGTGTTTGTGGATAACAGGCGCCCTTTCTGAAGCAAAAGAATCGTGTTGCTATCAGAATTTTTTCTTTTGCAAAAGCTTTTCTTTAAGAAAAAAGCCTTCAAATTGTAATCATCAAAGATCTAAATGTTTCAGTAAAGAATGGTCATGCCTACAATTATTATTTGGGTTCAGAAGGACATTTAACGACCACAAGAGTTTTCACCTGTTTAAATGCAAAATCTTTTTCACAAATGTTCCTTCAAAAATAAAAATAAAATAATTTATTTTTTATTATTGTTAAATAGCTTCGTATTTTCTCGCCAAATTCATGAAACACTGAGTGAAATCCCCATTCAAGGAGCTTGCAAAATTTGGTAGAGTTTGCCTTTAAAATAACAGAGCGATGGGCAGTAGTGTTTCTACACCTGTCTTTGCTATCCATCCCCCTTAAAGATGTACCAGTGGAGCAGCCAAGAAAGGACGTTCTTTCCGTTCTATACTTGCTTGTTTTCTTGTAAATGGCAGGTCTGTTTTTTTCTCGCTCTGGGAAATGCCGTACGCGAAGTGTTACCGCCTTACGTCGTGAAACGGCCCACTAGCCCACCGTACCCAACATTCAACAACACTTAACTGACATCAGCCACTGTCAAGCAACAGTATGAGAACTTTAGGCGACACTAGCAGGCGTTATTAATTAAGGTGTTATGCATTCATGGTGTCCTCATTCCTCAAATTTAGTACGCAAGTGCTTCCTAAAAGAGTTGTATTGAAAAATTAATAATATTCTAGCTTTTGTTACTTCCTGATCGAAGTTTGATTGATATTAGTTTTCTTGTCTTAATTGACTTCATTAGTAATATTTTCCGCTATATCAGCTCTTAAGATGGGGTAGTTTCAGATGAAACTCCAGATAGCTTCTGACACCCTGGTCTACCTCTAATAGAGTGCTTCCTTCTAAATGTGGGGAAAAATGCTGCAGCGTCCGCACTACCAAAGTTGCAGCCACACAGCCGGTGTAATCCAGCTCAATAATGCAAGATCGCGCTAATAGCAGTGCTCATGACGATGGCAGTGCCTCAGGACAATCATGGTATGACCAAACGTGTACACTCTTATGATGTGCGCTACACGAAGTTACAGCTGTGTGTTAGTTATTTCAATGTTCCACAGCTGACGAGAGTGCAGGTTAAACCTATGGTCGTAAAAATGACAAAAACGAGCTACCGCAATTATCCGTTAGAAACAGCACTAAGCCGTACGTGTGTTCATTTTAGACGTTCTTGTTTAAACCGTAAGCAAGAGTCAGCCGCATGGCCGGACGCAGTGTTGGTGAAATAATTTCGATTGCCGCATTAAAATGTAAACAATACGATACGCAAAAAATATGTATCAGACCGCCCATATATATATAAACGTAAAATGTTAAAGTTTAATGAGTTCATGTCGGTTCATGTCAGTCATCAGCTATGTTTTATTACGACGCTTCGAGTACGGCCTGTAGTAAGTCAAATCTATTTTTTGTTTGAATATAACTTACTTAAATAACGTAGCTTATATCTGGAAAGGAAGTTATGTTTATAAACTGCGAAGGGCATTTCATTTAGGTACTAAAAATTACATTCAACGAGCTTTTTAAAAGAGGCACTGAAGAATGCGTCATCTGTAAATAAACGGGGAAAAGTAATCGGCAGCGTTTCGCAGCGATTTATTCCGGAAGCTTTTCTGCACATTCAGGATCCACATTCCATTGGACATCTAGGAGGAGCAAAATGCGAATAAACGTTTCGAATATAATCGTCTATAGATTTTCTAAAGCCCTGAAACGCATGGTATATAAATCGTATTTGTTATTTCCCATGCATTACACTTCTTTGTTTGACTGTAATTAATTTTGTCGTTTGCGGAGGAGGATAAAAAAAATATCATCACTGTTTCCAAAAAAAAACTGAAGTAAATTGAGCCAATGTCATATTAACAGACTATAATCCACAAAGCTGTGAACAACGTTTTGTAGCACACTAATTCATTGCGTGTAGATCTCGTTGAACTCGCCCAGATCGCCGCATTAGTTTAGATAATGACGCAAAATGCATTGGGTCCATGGACTGTGGATCACCTGGAGAAACTCAACACTGCTGTCATTCGCGACTGCTTATATTTTTCTCAGGTTTCTAGTAATGTTGTCGTAGTTCTCCGTTGCCCATATTTTTTTCGGAAAATATAAACTAGAAGGGTGTAATCACTGTTAAAAATATGTCCTGATACCAGACCGAGTCCATAAAAAAAGTACATTTTCACTTATTGAAAGCAATGGCCGGAACTTCGTTTAGTAAATTTATGAAGTCAGGTGCTGTGAAGGTACCCAGGAAGTAGATCGAAGAACGACGGCAGTCACGCAAGTAATGTTAAGTCAGCAAAGAAAGTAACGTTAAGTAAGTATCACTGCTGACAATAAAACAATAAATTTCATCATAAGGAAACTTACCTGAACGCTGTGTCTTTCTCAATCAGCAACCCTAACACGCCCGTCGACGACTTGCCTTCTTCACCCCGGTGATTGAAGCTTTCACGTAATTCGCTGAAGTACCGGCTTGTCTTTGGAGTCTCACAAAAAACAAAACGTCATTTCTATTTGTCTTCTCAGAGAAACCGAAAGATGGAAGTCCGAGTGCTAACAAGATTAGGTGCTGTCTTGTTGGCGAGCCAATCGCTATTTCACGGGGTCGAATCTAAACGAAACATTTTTTAAAACAAACATTAGAAGTAAAAGTGACTGACGACGTGACATGCCAATCTACACTTTAAGGAAGCATTTTGGCAGTCTAAGCTGCTCAGGCCGAATTAAATAAACGTGTCTATGTCGTTTTCCCCACACCGGATAGTTTGTAAGGTCGCCGGATTCGAGAGGGAGCAGGCGAACAGCGGTATTGACATCTTGCCGGCCGAGAACCGACTAAACCACCGTTCCGCGCGGCCACCGGAACGACGATCGGCGCGGGTTGCAAGCGCCGCCCCCTTAAAACCAGTACGGCAGCGCCCCCGGGTCGCGGCCACTGGCGGCAAGCGTTGGTGGCGGGAATCGCGGACATGCGCTACACCAAAGGAGCATGAACCGTTATGCAGGGGACGAAGCAACACGCTTCGAGGCAGACCGATTCGTAGTGCGGTGCAGCGTGCTTTGCGTATTTTGATCTCGTGACACAACCTTTTTCCAGTCGCATAACATCCGTTAATAGAATACGTAATTAGGCGTCCCATTAAAACGAAGCCTGTGTTGATTGACCAGCGAAGCTTCTGACGGTGATGTTCCAAAAAGCCCTCCTCACCCATGGCTGGCCTGCACTGAAAAAAAACAATATGGTGTGTTCAGATAAGACCTCGAATGTCGCTAAGAAATACACTTTCCTGTACGCGTCCCCAGGGCCACGAAACCAATCTTAGTTTCGCGAAAAAAAAATTTGCCTTAGTCGAAAAAATTCGGAAATCTCCACGGAGCCTGAAACTCTTTTTGCGAATTGCGTGAAAATAGTATTTTGAAGAGATCCTACAAAATAACTATTGTAGCTGTGAGTCAAAATTTTTATGTGGAAAGGGCTCGGGCGTCGGCGGCTAGCCATGGCTACCTGGAATGAGGAAGTCACCCACCTATGGGCGAAGAGAACACGCGCCTGGTCGCACAATAAAGTTTATTTCTCTCTCTGACATACTGCGAGTAACGTGCGTTCATAAAATTCGGTTACCTTGCAATATTATTGCCAACATTTTCAGGGAGAAATCGCTAATACGGCACAGTGGTCAATTGCGCTCTAATTTCCGATTTTTTCTCCGCGTCTATAATAGAGAGGAATTTCCTAAATTTCCAAGAGTGTTACCACACATTATGTTAACAGTTGTGCCAGGTACGATTACCGAGAATGACGTGAAACGCTGATGCTGTTTGATGCTGTTTTCGTAATGCTTTTCGCTCGTAAGATATGTTTGTGATCAGGAAGGTTACCGAGATAACATCAACGTTTTAAGGCGAAAGCCTTTAATATCTCATGCTCCCGTCCGTCCGGTGTCCGTCCGGCGTCCGGTGTCCGTCCGTCCGGTGTCCGTCTGTCCGTCCGTCCGTCTGTCTGTCTGTCCGTCCGTCCGTCTGTCCTTCCGTCCGTCCGTCCGTCCGTCCGTCCATCCGTCCATCTGTCCGTCAGTCCGTCCGTCCATCCGTCCGTCCATCCGTCCGTTTGTCCGTCCATCCGTCTGTCTGTCCGTCTGTCCGTCCATCCGTCCGTCAGTCCGTCCGTCCGTCTGTCCGTCCGTCCGTCCCTCTGTCCGTCCGTCCGTCCCTCTGTCCGTCCGTCCGTCCGTCCGTCTGTCCGTCCGTCCTTCTGTCCGTTTGTCTCGCGTCTCTCTGCGATTCGCGGTAAAAAATTAAAAAAGAAAACAGGCACACATTATACTCTTTATAGTCAGCCCCCGCGGGCTCCTTCGATGCCTTTGACATGAGATCGTCATGATGTAGCGAAATATCATCTTGTATCGAAATGCTCTCCTGTAAATAGTGTAATAAAACCGCTGTAAAGTTTTCCTTCAGCCTCTTCATGCTGCCTCGATATCTTCGTCCTGGGTCTCCGGTGCCTGAAAAGGCCGGTCGCAACAACTGGTGGCAGCGGTGGGATACCCCGACCTGTATCTCGAGCTGCGACACCCCGGGGTCGCAACAACTGCTTAGTCAGGCCGATGATGATGCTTATGATGATGACACTTAGAAACAATTGCAGCATAATACCTTTTTTTTCGTTATGGGTTCCTATTTTTGCTTTGCATTTGAAACATTACACATACGCAGCATCTAAATGCGTTTCACTTTGTGGCGGTCGTATGAGAAACATATTTTCTTAGTTGTGAGTGCTCCTTTCTACTAGTGGAGTTATTTCCTCATCCTCCGAGCCCTTTCTTTCTCTGAATTCGTGATGATCAGGTGTTTTGGGGGTACAATTTGCAATACCCAATTTATAATTTATTTGCGCAAGATTGCCCACGACTCTGCCGTTTCTATTAGGCAAGACGCCAACGGAGTATTAATGCGGGCTTATCATATGGGCATTTATTACTCAGAGCTTGGCTCGATCCGAAAACACAACCATATACGAGATATACTTCCGCGACTTTTTTACACATATTTTTTACGTCAAAACCGTATCCGCAATTATCAAAGAAATCATGTGGCTTGTTTCGCTGTTCTATGAAGAAACAGCGTGTACACAGTACCCGCAATTTAAAAAATCATAGGGCCTTTTTCGCTGTTCAATGAAGAATTAGCGTCATATACACGCTACTTTGAAATGAGCGAAATACTTAGCGGTTACACGAAAAGTGGTAAAGACTAGTTTCCCATCTTTTCAGGAGCGTTACGTAAAATACCTTCAAGGTTCATCCCGTTTCGCTGGCACATATAAGACGACAGAAATTTCACTGTGGCGAAACAGCGCACACGACAGGACGAAGAATATACAGGACACAGCGCTGTGTCCTGTATATTCTTCGTCCCGTCGTTTGCGCTGTTTCGCCACAATGTTCATGAACCAACTAGCCGACCTAAGAACCCTTGCGTAGATATTTCACATTATGAGGAAATGAAATCATTTCATTTCGGATCATGTAACGACACGATGTATCCGAGTAAGTTGGTATATGCGTTTGAAGATAATCACAAAGTACTTGTCTGCTTCGATGAACTCTTCAAGCAACTTTTGTTATTTTGTTCAAGCCGGCGGCATATGGGGAACAATGAGCCATATACACTGTAAACCATATTACATTCATGTAGGTGTTTTTTGGCGTCTGTAACTCACACACATACACCTCGCGGAAAGGGCGTAATAAGCAGGATTACACCCTTTTCGTGGGCATACTTCACGGACTTACACCTTTATGTATCAATTTTCATGGGTCTAAAATCAAAACTACACCCTTATGGCAAAAGTGGAATGGGGTGTTTAAGCAGACATACACCCTTTCAAAAATACAAATAAACAGTTACATATGCTATTCACGGGTACTTATTTGAAATTAGGTTGTACAAAGGGCGTTTGTGTCATATTTACATCCTTTAAAGAAATATCCAGAATAAGGGTGTACGAGGGGTGTTTCAGTGATAAACACACCTTTAGGGGTGTGAAAAGGTTTGCTGTGCATGTGTAATTTAGGTTCTCTTTCTTTGCGACCCTTTGTAGAAAATCAGTTGTGTCATATTGTTGTCAAATGTCATATTGTTCGCATTGCTTTTCAAAATCTAGGCATTTGTGCAAAGCATGGAGTGTGCGCAAACTTCGACTGCTTTGGCTTCATTGGAAAGCGTTGCGAACAATTAGCCTTTTCAGCTTGCAATTATTATTTATACGCAGTTCATTGTTGGTCAGTCTGGTCTCCTTAGTGAACCTAAGGAGACAACTTACTTATATTTGGCGAGAACCGCAGTCTCGTTACGTGTAATAAACGAAAATGATAGTGCTTGTCCGAATTGTGAGAACTTCAATAGCGTTACGAATGGCGAAGATTTTAGCCACTGCGCTTACATATATATAGCTAAAATTTCCTTAAGATCATACTTGGCGAACGCTCAGAATATTTTCCGAGTACTTCTTCAGCAAGTGCTCGAAAGCGTGGCTAAACCAGGCTATGCGTCCAAGGCCCAGCAAGGGAACTATCATTGCGTTGTCTGAAATTCATGTTTCGTATAAAAAAAAGCGCCGCAATATCTCTGTGATCGCAAATTTCAAAGAGCTTAGATATAATTGTTACTTTTGCAATGAAATTCGTGTTTACGCTTTTCAGAGCACGATAAAAGAGCTTTGCGAGGTGTACGAAAATGCGCCTTCAGGCTGTCGTGTGTACATACGCCACCAATGTCAAACTCAGCGAATATGTTATCCGCATATAAGGAACAGTTTGAAATACGGCATTGGAACTACAACATATGCGAATACACAGGAGAATGCTTGGTTATACCATTCACCCCTTCGAGAAAAAAAAACGTGTTTGAAGCATCAAAACGGTTTTTATAGGCTACACTCCGTGACTTCCGGATAATAATTGCAAAACATAAACGTTAAAGTTCGTTTAATAGTCATTATTTTAAGTGAACTTTATGTCCCACTCTATGTCGTTACCCGCCTCAGTTAAAGCGTGGCGATAAAAATTGAATCAGAATCTTCTTTGATGTGTTCTGCATCATTTGTTCTGGTTCCTCCGGTTTCGTTGGTAAAGTATGCATTGAGGCCTTTTGCATATTGTTTGAAATAAGATTAGAACCAGGAGTATTGTGTAGCTGGAACATAGATTTTGCGACTAGGTAATAAAGTTAGAAGTTAATTACGTATGCAAGTGATTCGTGCCGTTTTATGTTGGTTCTAAAACAATACGATATCTAGTACGCTGCCGTGGGATTTCTGTGAACGAAATCGAAATTAGTTTAGCGGAAACAAGCTTAATATTATTGCCATTATACAGGCGTAATGTAACGACTACAACTAAACTTTGCCATTCTAAAGACAGGTAATCAGTGATTCAAAGCGGTATATGGGTCAACATTTCATGCGTGTTCCTGATTGGAGGGCATTGTTTTAACGTACGGTGTTCAATTTCAGTTAGCTAAGAGGATTGCTATATTTTATTATTATTCAGCTACGTTACAATTCAGTCCTTTTTCTATTACGTCCTACAAACCCGTTTTTTTTTCATTATCTTCCTTCGCAACTGCTATTTCCCTGTTACTGGGATGCCAGATTCTCCTTCGACTTTTGAATACGATGTCTCGTCGCGACAGTTCAGGTTGTTTCTATCTCTATTCGCACTTGTAAAAAGTATAAACACAAGAAATTGGGAGGTTATGGGTTTCTATTTATTTTGTGACATAAATCGTCAAGCGTAGTTGTGGAGAAGGCTGCAATCAGACATTCATGTTATTTTGGTTTTCTTCAAGTCAGGTAACCGTTTCAGATGTTTGGAGTTTTGAAAAACAGTGAGTTCTAGTCGCCATTTTGCCAGAGCAAAGAACAAGCACGCAGAAGAAAGATGCAAATGGTGGAATACCATTCTTCTGTATTCGTCCTTCTTGAGTGTGCTGGGAAGCCAAACAAAAAGAAACACCGCGTAAACTAGAATTACGTGCAACCTTACTAAATCTTAAACTTCCATCAAAACTACCCTTAATACGAAACTGGAGAAGCGGCACGCATGCATCTTGTGCTTTTATGCTAGTGTAACACTAACATAACCCTTCTGTCAAAATGAAAGATTGTTTCCTTGTATAAGGCAGAGACGCATACTTATGTGCTTTTGCATCGGTAGGCGCGGACACTTTGGCTGGGAGCCAACAGCTTTCCGTCTTTGGGCAGTCATCGAACGCCTCTAGAAGGGCCCCATCCGTCAAACATAGGCATGGTTAGAATGTACGGATGTTCAGTTCTTGTTATACGTGAACTACTGACACAAGGCGTGAATAGTTCGCTTGCAGGTTTAGAAAACTATATTGAACGAAACGCATATGGGAAAGCACACCATATGTATGTTGTTATAGTATTTTATAAGATAGCACCGTTTTGCAATTCATGTGGAAGAAGCACTTTTGTGAAACAGGAAATTAACTATAACTATAACTATAATTTCGACGTTCACTTGTGCAAGGTTCTCTCCAGCATTCTACTTAATGTCTAAAACGAAAATCAGCTACTTACGGCAGCCAAGCAATGCCAGACCTTCAGGGGACGAGTTCGGGAGGAGTAGAGCTACTGTAAATGCTACCTTTAGCTACTAAAGGAGCCATATACAGTAACTCTAGGGAGGAAGGGTTGAGAGCGCGGTCGCTGCGCCCCCCGTAACTGACACCTTTGGTCATTTTGTAAAATTTTACACTTCCCAATCTCCTTATGTTACAGGGCTCTAGCAGCTTCCTTATCTCGTTTCCTCGTGGATCTGGCGTCATATAGGGGGTCGCTTGTCAACCCTTCACTACGAAATATGGTAGCTGGCCTACGCTGCCGCCTCACACCACGTACAATACGCTAGTTCATGCCCTTATCAGCACTATCCGCGTTGAGGACGAGGCTGTAGGGACCAATACTCAGGCTGTCTAAAAGGAAATATTTATATTTACTCGATTACATCTGCAAAGCGAGAGAGTAAAGTACACTCGCAGACCACTAAGAATGTCTCCTTAGAAGTCCTATGTTTTCCTTACGTCACTTTATACAGATATTGGTGTTATGAATGCTACTCTATCCGGTGTACAGCAGCAGAAGTAGCAATGCGCGTACAAGGCATGGAGCTATCAAAAAACTATACGCTCGGTCTTGAGATGACATAGGAAAGGGATAGCCGCGTAACCCTAATGATGAACTCAGAGGAGTGAAGAAAGCGTTCATTGTAGCATAATGTAGCAATGTAGCAAAGCAGTCAGAGCACCGAAAGGCACCTTCTTCCAAATAAGGGGAGCTTTTCCCTAAAGGAAGGGAAGCCACTCATATACAAAGCTAAACCGCATGTAGGTAGGCCTGATAAGCAAGTTAGAGTCGGTTCTTCGGCTGGCTGCACTTGTGAAACCGGTACAAACGCGAAATATGGCACCAATATATTGTGAATCGCTATGTTACCGCCTTTTTTATGACTAAATAAGACGACTGCAAGATTGTCCATTTGACACTGTCTCAGACAGAGTCCCTGGCTCAACTGATAGTTCTCAGAAATCCACAATAATGTTGCGGGTCTTTTCGCTTGAGGAAAATGTAGATACTTTTCTGCAACGTGCATCCGAATTTACGACTTTAGTGCCACACTGAACGCTGTGAAATATTCTCTATGTTAACAGGTGTTAACTACCTTTGGTAGCTCATTGTGAGGTAATGCTCCAAATTAACAGCTCTTGCGGAGTTCCTGAAGACCTCGACTGGCTAGCGATGACAACCGCTGGGTAGGGAAACAATGGCTGGTTATTGAGAACACCGATGATTTGCCTTTCCGCAACGACGAAAGCTCAAGAATGTTTTCAGCCAGCTCACAACAGGTACAGGACAGTTCTTTGCAGGACAATTAAAGCTACATGCGCTCCCCGACAACTCATTTGGTTGCTTTTGCCCCCCCCCCCCCCCGTGGGTGCTCCTGGTTTCTATTCAAAACTGTTCCAAAATTATTATGACCCCTACCGCGTGGTCGAAGGCATTTTGCCTGTTAAATACATTATCAAGCTCCTTACACCGCATCATAATCTGATTAGTTGTAGGCACGATATCGTACACGTGCACCCCTTCCAGTCCTAATTCTACACCTTTGTGTTCACCTCTTCGAACACGAGGTCAGCTTGAGATTTTTCCATGATGCCAAAGAGTGACACCATGTGGCAACGCCATGAATCAATGGTAAGTTCACCAGGCTTTCTACTGAGCTTTAAAGACAGCCTCTTGTACTCAATCACCCTGGCCCGAAGGTGTTGGGCCTCCAAGGTGAGCTGTCTTGTTTTTAAAGAGTCACAAAACCAGACAGTCGCGCTATTTGTTTACACGAGAGCGAACAGCGCAGAAGTACTCTATTTAAAAGATGTTTCCAATTATGTGAAGTCGAAAAAACTAAGGAAAATTCTCGTTGAACTACACAAAATGGCTCATACTGCGTAACGTCGGTAACACTACGGAAACAGAACAACCAAGATGACGCTAAATTTGAAGTCCTAAACTCTTGAACTGTGTGAGCTGGTCTCTAGTACGCACTTTCACAGCCATTCGTCGGGTTACTTTTCCATTTTATGCATGCGAGGTATGATTTAAGAGTATGACAAAACATCCCTTGCACAAGTATTGCTCTCGTAAGGTAGGTAGGTATAAACTTTATTTGATCCATGAAAGGAATCATGTGAGGGGGGGGGGGTGTGTAGGGGGAAGTGGAAGCAGGAAGACGATGGGCCCTCGGGCCGCTCTAGATGGCCGGACACTTCTGTGCTTCGGCGACCCCTCTGGCCTAGCCCACTATCCGGAGCTGTAACGCCGGTTGCGAGCTGCGCAGAGCAGCCTCCCATCGCTCCTGATGTTCTGACCCTTGCCACGGGGGCTTGGGTTTGTTTGGGCAATTCACAAAGACGTGATTGAAGTCGGCTCTGGTGCTACGACACAGGTTGCAGTGAGGAGAGGTTTCGCCATGTGTAATCAGGGAGAGAAGAAATGGAGTCGTAACTGTGGCCGTTTGAAGTCTGCGCCACAAAACCTGGTCACTTCTGGAAAGAGATTTATGCGGTGGCGAATACGTTAGGCGGGAATTTCGATAAAACAGTGTTATATCGTGGTAGCTAGGGAGTCGATCCCTGGCACCGCGAAGCGAAGGCATGTCGCTGTGAGCCCGGTTGACGAGTGCTCGGGCTTGGGTGTGAGCGGCCGTGTTGCCTGGATGTCCACTGTGCGCAGGGACCCAGAGGAGAGTGATGAGACGATCAGGCGGAGGAGATAACTCAAGGATTCTAGCAGCCGGTGAGTGGATTTTGAGAGTGGCGTAATTACGAATTGCAGTTTTAGAATCAGAGAAAATATACTCGGCGGAGGAGTGAACAATTGCTAAGGCAATTGCCGCCTCTTCTGCTTCCAGGGATTCTGTTGAATTTGGAATGGACGCACTAGCGAAAAGATTTTGAAATCCGTCTACAACGGCTATTGTGAAAGCTGGACGATCTGCATATTCGGCCGCGTCTACGTATACTGCTGGAGAATTAGGAGGGAAGCGCTTGTGAAGAGTTTTAGCTCTAGCTTCCCGTGTCGCTCGATTATGTTCTGGGTGAGTGTTTTTGGGGAGTGGCGGGATGCATAGGTTGTTGCTAACAGTGACTGGAAGTGTGTGCGTGGCCGTGGTATGACCAGGAACGGTGATTCCAAGTCGGCGCAGGAGTACCTGACCAGTTTCTGTAAGCGATAGTCTTTGATATTGACTGAAGAGATGCGCCTCTACGAGCTCTCCTAGAGTGTTGCGCACTCCTAGTTGAAGTAATTTATCCGTGGCTGTTGATTTAGGGAGATGGAGAGCAGTTTTATAGGCAGTGCGGATGAGTCTGTTGAGTTGCTCGGTCTCCGTGGGTGTGAGATAGAGGTAGGGGATGGAATAGGTGATTCTACATAGGCAAAAGGCCTGAATGAGGCGACGTGTGTCTGCTTCCCTCATGCCGCGATGCCGATTGGAAATGCGTTTAATTAAGGAAGCTGCATTATGAACCGAAGAGCGAATTAACTTAATGGTCTCAGCGTTGGAGCCATTGTCCGAAATATTAAGACCTAAAATTTTGATTTTATTAAGCCTGCGAATGGGGGGTGTCATCTAGTATGACTTGAATGTTAAAGGTATCCCGCTTTTTAAAGTCAATAATTAGGAGTTCCGATTTAGCCGCCGAGCAGGTGAGCCCAATACTATTGGCGTGCTTTGCAACAGTGCCAGCGGCCAACTGTAGCTTCGATTCGATTTCGCCATGGTTGCCGGCATTGACCCAGATCGTGATGTCATCCGCGTACAAGGAGTGATTGACGGAAGGAAGTTTGGCAAGTTTCTGAGCTAGCGGAATGAGAGTAACGTTAAAAAAATTACACCATCTCCCGCTAAAGGGAACCATGTGTAGATGTGAAGCAGCGGGCGCTAACGCTTACACTGGCGGCGGCGTTGACGCTGGCGCTCATCGCAGCGTTGCGCAGGAGAGAAAACTGGGGAGGCGCAAAGCAGGCAGTGATGGAGCAGTGTTTCCTATTTAACATGCCAATCACTGCTAATGGGCAATGAGAGACAGAAGACTCCGACTGGACACAGAGACCCGCACTCCGCTTTTAGTTAACGCGAACGCTGCGAATTTTTATTGTTCAACAACGCACAGGAGAAATCTCCCACCGGCACCACCTTGGAGGTCAAGATCCATTGCCATATATACGCGGTGGCCAGTGAACGGCTGTGCAGCGCGAGCAGTCGGTTCTTTCAACCAAGAAACTCGCTAGCAGACGCTGCCTGCGTCGGCGTCTCGAGGCGAGAGAGGGGGGGAGCGTAGGAGAGAGAGGGGGTGACACGTATGCGCAGTGGGAGTGTGAACGCCGTGGGCAGGGATGCGTATAGAGGAGAGAGAGGGGGGGGACGCGCATGCGCAGTGGGGAGGTGTGGATGCCGCCGGGCAGGGATGCCTGAAGGAGAGAGGGGGGGAGTGTAAGAGGGGGAGAGAGGAGGGGAGGCGCATGCGCAGTGAGGGTGAGGTTGCCGCGGGGAGGGATGCCTGAGGAGAGAAAGGGGGGAGAGGATGTTTTTTATTTTTATTTTTTAAAGGGCTTGCGCATGCGCAGTAAGGGTGAGCACGCGGCACACCACCACCACCACCACCGGATTAAGCTTCGCCATAAGATGCTTCACATCTATAAGAAACGGGGACAAAACCGCTCCCTGCGGCGTTCCCTTGCTTCCTAGCGTGAAGGGATCGGTTTTGAATGTGCCTAATTGTAGGCGGACGGACCTGTTGCTGAGAAAGACAGTGACATACTTGTGCGTGCGAGAGCCTACGTTTAGTTCGCTAAGAGACTGTAGAATGGAGAAGTGAGAAACATTATCAAAGGCCTTGGTCAGGTCCAATGCAAGGATGGCTCTGGTGATGTGTGGGAAAGTTGGATTGAGCACATCCTCCTTAAGCTGTAACATGACATCCTGAGTTGAGAGTCCCGCTCGGAAGCCATACATAGTGGAAGGAAATAGTTTTTCTTTCTTTATGTAGCGGTTAAGGCGATTTAGGATTACATGCTCCATGAGCTTACCGGTACATGAGGTAAGAGAAATCGGTCTCATATTCTTAAGGTCTAACGGCTTATTATTTTTGGGGATGAAAGTCACCTTAGCTGATTTCCATTCCTGGGGCAGCGTGCCTTGCTCCCATTGTTGATTCATGTAATTGGTAAGAGCGGCCAATGATTGGGAGTCTAAATTTCGGAGTGTTTTGTTTGTAATTCCATCTAGTCCTGGAGCGGATGTGGTTCGCAGTTTGCTTAGTGCAGCCCACACTTCCGCCTCTGCAATCGGTGCATCCAAGTCTGGATTGGGAGCTCCTGTATAGGTAGGTAACGATTCTCGCTTTAGGTCAGGGAAATACGTGGTTTTAAGAGCAGCTTCAAGGTCTTGCCCTTGTTTCTCTACCTCAAACAAAAGTTTCGTAATTTGCTTATTACTTTCAGAGCGCGAGGAGCATGGATCTAACATATGGCGAAGCAGGGACCATGAGTTCTTCATATGTAGAGTGCCGTCAAGGCGGTTGCAGATCTGGTTCCATTGCTGTGATGAAAGCTCGGCCGCGTGTTCAGTGACGAGTTGGAGCGTTTGTGCCATTTTACGTTTTAATTTGCGATTATGTTTTTGCTTTAGCCATCGCTTCTCCAAACCCTGATAGGCCTCCCATAGGTGGAGCAGCCTGCTGTCTACTGGATCGCAGATATGTTCTGCCGGGGCTACTTTTTCGCTAAGAGCTACGTCCCGTTTGAGCTTAGACGCCCAGTCTTTGTAGTCCTCAATTTCGTTTGTCGGGTTTCGGTCTCGGATTTCGCGGAATTTGTCCCAGTCGACAATAGTTTTCAAATGAAACTGCGGACAGAAATTGGCACTGGGCAGTGTGATTGTTAAGATGTAATGATCACTGCCGAGGTTGACTCCAGTGTGTGTCCAGTAAGCTTGTCGCACGTTTTTAGTGAAAGTAAGGTCCGGGGGGGGTATTACTGCTAACACTGTTGCCAATGCGTGTGGCTAGCATGCAATCAGTAACTAGGGTGCACCTGTTTCACTGAATGTATTGAAAGAGGCTGGTGCCTTTCCGAGTGTTTCTCCTGTAACCCCAATCTACGTGCGGTGCATTAAAATCACCCGTTACAACTAAGGGAGCGGAGCTTGCTATTTGTATGGCCTTATCGATTGCCTCGAATACCGCAGTGAGACCATCTCTAGGATGAGAATAAATATTTAAGACAAAATGTGCCTTCTCCTGTACGACGCGGGAGAAGTTCAAGAAGAATGCAGTCAGAGTAAAGATCGGAGAGATCATGTGCTATAAACGAGATATTCCTTTGTATATATGTGGTGGCCCACGCGGAAATAGGATTCGAATGTACAGCCTGATAGCCTAGGAGTTTACAAGCTTTTAAAGGCTCCTGTACGGAGATGACATCAGGGGCGGGTATAGACTGTTGTATGTAGAGTGAGAGGTTGTCTCGGTTGTTTTTTAATCCACGGCAGTTACATTGCCATATGCAGAGTGAAGAGGGGAAGGATGAGGCAAGGGTGCAGGAGGGAGTTATGGCTGCGAAGGCGTCTGAGAGGCGAGGGATTGTGGGAGAGCTTCCAAAGAGGGGAGCCGAGCAACTAACATGTCTAGAATATTCTCTATCTTAGTGAAGCGTTCTGCAATTTGGGTGAAACCTAAATCAACCTTTTGCCTGAGTTCCCGGTGTTCTTTCCGAATTTTTCGAGTCGTGCGTTTAAGATGATCTTCCGATGATTCGAGCTGTTCCGTTCTTTTCTTTTTTTGCTGGGTGGGGGGGAGGAATCTGTAAGATCGGTCCCTGACAGGTCTGCCATATCAGGCTCCGTGATAGAGGGGGAGATGGATAGGGGCGGAGAGGACGCAGGCGGAACGGCTGCAAGTGAACTTAAACGGTCCAGCACCAGAGCCAACTGTTGCTTTAACTCTTGATTCTCCCGAATTAGACGTTCGATAGTCTCCTGAGTTTTAGAAGTTTCGTTAGAATCGGAGCGCATGCCACAGGAGCAGGAGGTTTGCCCTACCCAGCTCACCTTTCCGGATTGGGTGCCGAGGTCGCGGCTCTGTGACGCACTTCGCCCAGGGCTTTTGCCTTTGCTGCCATGGTTTCGTCCAGGACTTTTGCTTCTGTTGCCCCGATTTCCGTCGTGGATGCTTGGGAAAGACTCCTTCTCGAGCCGGAACTCGTGCTGCTGTTGCTGTTGCTCCTGTTGCGGCCTCTGTCGTGGACGAGAGGGACGGCTGGAGCCACGTTGAAAGCGTTGTTTGCAAGCTCTGTCGCCCGTCATATGAGCGTCCCCACAGATGACGCACTGCGGAGTGCAAGGTTGGTGTTCCGGGTGCTTCTGACCACAGCCTGAGCAAGTGAGACGATTCGGCAAAGGACATACATCGCGTCTGTGGCCGACTTGTCTGCAATTCAGGCACGCTTCCACTTTCGGACGGAAGTTGAAGACGGCATAAAGGATGCCAAACATTTTCACAGAGGGAGGAAGCTCCTCGACCATGAAATGAATGAGCACTGAGCGTGAGGTACACCCCATGTCCCTTGCTTGGACTATTGGCAGGAGTGGATTCGCCCGACGTAATTCTCGGAGCAAGTCCTGAGGCGATTCACCATTCCAAGCGCGGTAGATGATTCCTGGCCGTGCCCCGTCCGGGGGGAGCTATGTATGCATGAAATGCCAGTTTGTTGCCGCGTAGCGTGAGTTCTCGTATTTTGGCATAGTTGGCAACTCGGTCTGCGCAAGAAGTGGACACTGTGAATATATTCTTGGGCAGGTAGGTGCACACAAGATCCTCCTCGGCAACTGCAGAGTGCAGTCCGCTGTTGGCGACTACAGCTGCCCGTAACTCTCCATCGTTGTACTGGGCCAGATTGACGCCCGCACTCGGGCGAAAGACGATCTTGAAGTCATCGACTGGCAACCGTGGCA
Organism: Rhipicephalus appendiculatus; assembly: GCA_030522465.1. Classification (NCBI taxonomy): domain Eukaryota; kingdom Metazoa; phylum Arthropoda; class Arachnida; order Ixodida; family Ixodidae; genus Rhipicephalus; species Rhipicephalus appendiculatus. The sequence goes on along the minus strand of JALIZH010010443.1, from coordinate 68,489 downwards.
GTATTTTTAAGCGAAGACGCGCCACAGCTGTGTCGTCGACCTTTGATGGAACGCTTGGTGCTGACTCCGTTTTGCTCGCTTGCGTTCCGTCAGCTGACGCCGCTTTAGGTGACTGCGTTCCTTCGGTTTCTTTCGCCTGCTGGCGGGGTGAGCGTGTTCGGGCATTCAGGACTACACTCCATTCTTCTGGGTTGAATTCTGTGGCAGGTAGATCCATGCCGCTCACCGTGTACGCCATTGCGTTGCCGAATAGACTCGTGCAGGCGCGACGAAGCGCGAGCCCGACGCCGGTGCCGGTGGCGTTAGGGCTAACGAGGCGGCGTTCCCCCGCTCAGCAGGAGTCGAAGTTTGTAAAGTTCCGCAAGACCGAAGAGGTTGGAGACACTCACCAGCAGCGTCGGCAAGGTGCTAAAGTCCAATAGAGACCACTGTTGGCACCGAAAGAGCAGTCTTGGTTCAAGAAAAACTTCGTCGAATGCGGAGCCCATGCGAGGCACAGCAGCCTTGCTTGGTCCCCTAGCGGACGTGCCCCTCTCGTAAGAAGCTTCTAAAAGCACATTTATTCCTGACTACTTCAATGCCTCTTCTAATAAAACTTCGGAACGCTGCCGTGCGCCACAAATTCACGCACGTGCCACAGTCCCACTAACATTCTGCTACTTCGCGCCCGCGAAGGACTATAGGAACGACGCAAACGTTTCAAGTGCAATTTTGGGACCATAGCTCGCTTCAAAAAACACGTACTGCTCGTTAATATGAGACCTGGGAAGAAATAACGTAAAACGGAGCTCGAGCTTTTTGAGAACGCATATTACATTATGCCCTTAACATAACGTTAGAGTGAGCGTTACAAACATCTCAAACAAAAGCATACCTGTTTATGATATGATTATTACCCAGAGTCAAAGCTAATAACTAGGCACAAGTGCACTTTTAAACGTTAGAGTTGTTGGTAAAAGCGAGCTAAAAAGAAAACTCCGAAACTTTTTAGGAAATATCCGTTTATCTTCTTGGGTCACGCACTTTCGCAAAACATTCAAATTAAACAACCGTTAGATAAGTATTCCGGCAGTACCTCTTTTTTTTTCTCTTGTTCCATTTGGCCTACTATGGTCACGTATACTTGTGAGCCACACACCACGTTCCAGCGATCCGGAAACCTTTTTGTTGCAGTCCTAGCGCAAGAAATTGCGTGACATTTATTGGAATCGACAGTCGCTAGAGCACCATGCCAAATTTTGTCTGTTTGTTGTGACGTTATCATCGCTTCTCATGACTACCCCTCGTGCTTCTACAAAATCGGGTAGCTCTTCCATTCTTGGACACCTGCTTCATGTACACTGTGACATGAACGAAATGGTCGGACGAAGGGGAGCATGATTGGCACGCGTCCTTTTTCTGCACTTCCAAAAAAACGTAAACTCGGACGCACTTAACTTACAAACATCTCTAATGACGAACTTTTCTTTCCGTCCACTTCCTACGCTTTTCAACGTTTATCGGTCTTTTCGTGGCCAATCTCACTTCGGTTTGTATGCGACGCTTCTTTTACCGAAACAGCTTCTTCTTACGCACTCTGTCTTGGAGCACGTCGTACTCGGAAGATACTCAACTTGGCAGCATGAGTAACTGTCTTACTCGCACACTCGGGATGATTTCTACCCGAATAAAGCTTCTTATTCTCATATGGAAATACGCACAGCTTTGCGGACTCCTTTCACAGTACATAGGTCAGACTCCCTCCAAAATGCCGTGAGCTATAGTATTCAGCTCACTCTGCATCAAGGAGGAAACTGACCCGCCACAGATACGTTTAATATCGCACAGGTACATTTGGTTCATATCACGGCGGACTTGAATATGCAGTACCGTTCGCGATGCCCCCCACATGGTGACTGCGTCCGATTCACACGCAGCTGGTCACGCTGCCTGTTCAGTACTCTCTTTGCCTATAGCAGGGAGTCGGGTTTCCTTGGCCTTCAGTGACCTTTGTTGACAATGAGACAGCGTCTTTGGCTGACAGTAGCGTATCGCTCGTCTAAAATTCAAGGCGTTGACAAAATGTAAAAAGCAGCGCAAAAAGACGGTACACAAGATGAAGGAGGACACAGGACAAGCGCTTGTCCTGTGTCCTCCTTCATCTTGTGTACCGTCTTTTTGCGCTGCTTTTTAAACCATCAAGTTCAACCAACTCGCCCAGTTTTGTACGCTGTTACAGAATGTAAGAACGGGCTTGTTGGTGGTGATGCATCGTGAAAACTTGCGGCGCACGAAAAAGACCCAAACAAAGAAAGTCGACGGAACTACTCGCTTCCTTCCAACAAAGTCATCGTATCAGAGCAGAGTACCTGTCATAAATCCGTTTCTGCAAGATAAGGAAAACGTGTTAACGATTGAACACCCGTTTCTAGTGAAACATTCGGATGAAGCCATTGAGTTATTACAAGAACAGACTACAATTCATCTGAAAGCTTTTTCAATGGGCCTTTTCCTAGCCCGAACAGCACCTCCACTGGACATCGCTGAAATGAAAACTGGTGGCCCTTGGGACCCCGAAATTGTCCGCCGCATGCCGGTAGGCAATCTCGGAGGCCTGCATTCGCGTCTCTCTTTGGGGGGAAACATTTGCATGTCTGCGACACCAGATGTCGCTTGGTCAGCACCAGTCATCGCGTTTTGGCCACCAGAAATGATGGTGCGTGCCTCCTCGAGGCCGACGCGCATGCGCAGACTGCCTAACCCGGAAAAGGCCCATTGATGTGCAAGACCTATACTACTCGCTACCACATAATGACTGGCTCAGCTGCGTAGAAGAATGCATCGACACTCACGGAGCCATCAACACCGCAAACAGTTGGAAGTGTTTCAGTTGGAAGGGTTCGTGTAACTTTATCCTTTTACCTGAAGTCTACCTTCTCTTCATGGGAAGGTGACATTTATCTCCAAAAACATGGTGTATCGGTTTGTCAATAGCTCCCATTTTAAGTGACTTGTTTCTTGCCAAGGACAGAGACATTAAATGCAAGCTCAGTGGTTCCAGTGTTGTGAAAATCCTGAGGTATGTTGACGACTATTTTGGTAGTACTGGAGGACTCCAAGGAGGACTTCTACACTGGCTCGTTGGAGTCTGGTATGGCGCGGACTCTTGTAATATTCACTGAGTGTTTAAATCCATTGCTCGTCACACATGAAGCTCCAGAGAATGACTGAGCTTTCTTGACCTCAAGCCCACGTTCACATTGGAGCACATCTGCTGGCAGTATGAACCCCGCGGTAGCGAGCATTTACTGCCTTTCCTCAGGCCATTCCAATCTCGTTAAACGATGGATCAGTAAACTCACGCTGGAAAAATGATTTAAGTAAATCCTGCTCGCACGCATGTCAGGCCAGTTTTCTTACCCAAATAAATCGTTTGACTACAGCAGGCTACTCGCAGCATGTCCTCACTTCGGTAGCTGAAGGACTTTTAAGGACACTGAAACGCAACAGGCACAAATTCTGAGATGGTACCAGTGATCACACAAACCAGCACAGCACCTCTGTCAGCCCTTACATAAGACATTTCACACCATCTCAAGAAGGTAGCCAGCAAGGCGACCATCCGTGTGGCTTTTTTCCGCACCAAACAAACTTTTGAAGCTTTTTAAAATAAGCTACAAATCGGTCCGAGTTTCTTCTGTCACGAAACATAGAAACCCTTTCGTTTCATGTCGGAAAAGCTTCGTGTATTCTTTCCCACTGTCCTGCGAAAAGAAATATATAGGATAAACCAACAGGTGGCATAAATAACAGACTTCGCGAGCATTTGACAGATCTCAGAGTATAGCAGCCAGTCATAGTCAGCATTGCAGGACCTGTGGTTGTGCACCTTCACTTGCTAATTGCATAGTCATCGGCACTAGCAACAATAAGGCAACCCGTGAGATCAACGAGGCAGTGGAAATCGCAAAAGCGGGGTCTTCTTGCATCAGCACAGCTTCCATAGCCCTAACAGAAAAAAGTGTTTTCATTCTTTAACAAAACGCAGTAGTGTGGCTCTGCACGTGTCAGTGTAAAGTATTTCAAATGCTTTAATCAATCTGCTCCACCCCCTAGTTATTCTTTGCCTTAGATTTTGCTTTGACGGCCCAGCCAGGTCTCTCAGCGCCTGCGCGCATGGTTCTAACGTATATGTTCCGGCCTCTGTTGAGTAAACATTCTGTCGGAAGTGAGCGCATCGTCCCGTCGTCTTTCTTTGTCCGTGTTTTTTTCTTGCGCCACAAGTTTTCACGAGGCTTAAGGCATTCTTTTTTCTTTACTCTTGAAAGCATCGCACTCCTTCTTTCTTTGTGGTTTCTCTAAGCCTTTTTAAATCGCTGCATGTGTTATTTTAGTATTTAGACGCATTTCTCTAGGAATGTTGTTAGCCGCATCTCCGATACCTTTGCGCCCCGGGAACATTTTTTCTCGTCAAATGCTGTCCCCACTTATAGCTTATATTCTTCGAGTTCACGCCTACATTTTTCTGTTGTTTGATTAGATTTCGTTATCCGACATGCTTTTACGATTTCCTTCATCATTGTCACTTTCAGAAATTCATGATGAATTTCCTGTCCTGTTAAGCAGTGCTCCACTAAAGCACGTACGCCATCACAAAGCCACAACACCATCCTTGTCAAACGCAGCATGGTCACGCAACATGGTCACTGACTTGAACCTTGGCTGAACTGTCGTAAAATACTTTTTGCGCCGTTTGCACTGATTCATATACAAGCAAAACAATATTAGCAGTCGAATGTATCAGCCCAGAAAATTGGAAATGAACATCAATGAGTGTTAAAGCCCATCAAAAAAACAAATATTCCACGCAGATTCTTCTATGAGAGTTGTCTAGCTGATAGCTAAGCGTTCGATAATAATTCCTTTCAGTTTGTTTGTCCTACCGTGGGGCGTCTAGGCGAGTAGTGTGCCATTTGGTCCAAGTGACGTCCAAAATCACGCGCCTTCAATTCTAGCACTTTTTCTGTCTTGCAGCGTTCCTGGAATGTGGCTGTCGGTCGGCATCGGCAAGCCGCCGGTCCTCTTTCTTGCTGTGCTCGTAATGCGTCCGCCGGTACAACACATTCACCTCCGCTTTCCTGCATTGTGCGCCTACGAACTGCCTTTTCAACAGTGACGCTCTTAAAGCTCGAGGTAAAGCGGCCGTTCGTCCGTCCGCAAAAAAAAAAAAAAATTCCCCCATCTCCCACTAAAGGGGAACCATGTGTGGATGCGAAGCAGCGGGGAGATAATTACCTTGAGCGGGAGGAACGTCGCCGCTCTCATTTCACGGCCAGTGGTCCGGGCGCTCATCGCGGCGCTGCGCAGGAGAGAGAATGAGGCGCGCGCGCTCTATCATTTTCATACCGCGGAACTACCGTGGCGCCCCCCAGCGGAGTATGCAGCTGTCACACCACCTGTCGTTCGCGCCGCTCCGTATAGGATTCCTACAGGACAGGACGGGGGGGGACCGTAGGAGAGGAGAGAGAGGGGGAGGGGACGTGCATGCGCTGTGGGGGGTGTGGGACGCGAGAGCCGCACCGTAGAGTAGATGATTCCAAGAGGAGAGAGGCAGAGGACGCCGGAGCTGCTCCGTAGAGTAGATGATTCCTAGAGCAGAGGAAGGGGGTGAGCGTAGGAGAGCACAGGGGAGGAGACGCGCATGCGTTGTGGGGGGGTGTTGGGACGCGGGGGGCCGCTCCGTAGAGTAGACGATTCCTAGAGGAGAGAAAGGGGGTGAGCTTAGGAGAGAGAGGGGGGAGGGGACGCGCATGCGCTGTGGTAGTGCGGGACGCGGGAAGGAGGGACGGACTAAGCCCCCTCCAAACACATGCAAGCAAGATTAAGGAATGGGGTCAACCTGGGCGACACACACCACCTGCCTAGCCATTGCTAAGCAGCCTCTGTGCTCTCGGCCATGACTCAAGGAATGGGGTCAACCTGTGCGACAGACACCACCTGCCTAGCCATTGCTAAGCAGCCTCTCTGTGCTCTCGGCCATGACTCTGATGACTGTGTTAGGGTTGACGGCCTTCAATATTACTACAGTGTTCTGGTTCGCATAATGGGTGCTTCCCTACTTCATGACAGTGGCCGGACGCGGGACGCGGGACGGGGGACGCGGGACGCGGGAGGGACGGACAGAGCCCCGAGCATAAGATGCTTCGCATCTAAAACCACCGCGCCGCTGCCTAGTAACAACCAAGCCACACTGCGCACCACCTAGGTATAACTTTGCCTAGCCGTGCATGCGCCGTGGAGCAGCCGCCGACAAGTGACGCCCACCGACGGAGACAGTCCGCACAGCCGCCGCGCCGAGTTTGCCCGGCGTGGCGCGAGCCGAGTATGAGCGACGAATGGCCTGCGCTTACATCGGGAGTGCCACAGCCAGGTTTGCACGGGAGCTTCTGGCGCTGAAGCTTGGTTATTCTTGCAAGGTCTGTGACAGACTGTGGCTTGACTCTACTCTGTCTACGCCAAGGAAAGACTTATCATAAGCCAAGAAGCCCATGTTAAGCCCCTAAGATCGACCAGCTTCGCTGTTTCTTAAGCTTTACACGGCTAGTCTAAACTTCTTCATCTTTTAACACATCGCGCTGCATTCCTCGTCATAATTTTGGATTGCCTACTTCACTGAAAACAGGAGAAAAACGGTGACATGGTAATGCTGGGACGTATGCCATGTTTAGCGACGTCCTTGAATGTTCTCTCGCACATCAATATAACTTTCAAAAAACAGCGTCTTCCAAGCTTTTCTACGCCCTACCACCAGGAAAACAAGTGAAGTCGGAAACCTTTACTTCAGGGCCTTTGGAGGAACAGATGACGGCTTATAAATCACCATATGGAAAGTATTTCCGCTTCAAAGATGAAGTTAAAAATCGCTTACTATATTTCTTGGGCTTATGTGCAGGGATCTTCTATCATGACGCGGAAGAGAGATGACGGAAATATCCTGCTTCCCATTAACGTCGGGACCATGATGCTTGGAATCGCTATTTTATACCGCGGTTTTCTTACAGAAAAGTCGCAGCGACGTCATTGTTTTCTTTTTAAAATGTCCTGAAGACAGTGGAGAAAGCTTAAGCGATACAAATAAAAAAAAATGTGGCAATAGCCCATGGTGGGACCTACTTGGGAGGAAACAAGAAAATGGAAAAAGGCACTGACGTGGCCTACTTGGAATAATATGGTAAGAAAAGCGCTAAGTCATGTACTTATGAAGCCTGAAGCTAAATTTTAACGTGTACTTAAAAGTAATATACGGCTTCCAAAACTGAGTAAAACGAAAAAGATAATGAAGGCGCATTCAGATATGCGTGCTTTCGTCTTTATTTCTTCAAGGAGAGTAATTTCGCATAACATCTACTTTGCAGCGGGTACGTAAAGTCAGCTTTCAAAAAGATGTGCGTCGCCAGCTAAGCCATGGATTAGAGAGATAGAAAATCGAGAGACCCTGCCTGAATTAGTGTCACAGCTAACTGAGCACCACTGGTTTACCTAGAGCGCTCAAGAAAATCGGCTGGATAATATATCGGAAAAATAAAAGCTTCAACTAGTTCGACAAAGCAAAATGTTCTTTGGCCGCTCTCTTTGGTTTGGCGTGGGTTTCGACTGTAGTATGTTCCGGGGTATACCTGTATGTCGGAACATACGAGATGTTTCTTTGCCTGATTGGCTTGTCCTGAGTAGTACGCAAACCTGCATTTCGCATAGTGCGAATGAAGGCAGCTGCCCACACGTAAGGGTATAGCAAAATCGCAAACTAGAAACGCTCTAGTATAGAGAGGTCACTCCCACTATTTCGCCGTCATAATTTCATCGCATTCCTTCTGCTACGATTGCGCCTTCGCTACCATATCGTTTTCACCATGGAGCCGCCTTCAATTTCCTGTCGTTACATCGTTGTCATTACACAGTCGTTGTCACTAAGCCTTCAAGAATTCGTACAGTACTCCCATATTGAAACAGGACAATTTAGAGCTAAGTAACGCACATACTTTCGTGTACACAGTATTCAGTTAGGGTTACATCAGCGTAATTTTGACTCAAACGCGTAGATCAGAGCCAACATTATCTTTAGAGAGCAGACTCGTCGCGAGATGGCATGGTTATATCGAGCAATTTTCGCATACCAGTCGTTATATTAAAAAAAATCATGTCGCGCTAGGAATCCGGGAGTAATGTACATACCTATCCTAGCATCGTTTTACTTCCATAATCATCAAGCCGCTACAATTGCTCAACCCTGATTTCATCAGTATCATGCATTGGTCCCAATGGCAGTATCATGCCTTCGTTATGCCTACACAACAGTTTCAGTAACATTACATGTAGCCGTTATCCCAACATGCCGTCGTCGCCAATTCCGTTGGATCACCCAGGTGGCTCAAACTACTTTATTCGGTCATGCTGCATTCTGGTTTTGCCGCATTGTGTTAATTTTTTATTGTTTATGCCAGTGCTCATAAGCGTGTGCAGGTACCCCAATCATGGTATAAAATATGTGGCCAACTGAAAAGCCGACACGGACTCAAGAACTCACACAAACGTTTATTAGCGTCCGCATGAGCCTAGAACGTCCAAGATCTCTCATTTCTTCTTTTCTTCGAACAAGCTCACGCGCTCGCTGGCATGCTGGCCGCAAAGCTCGTCGTCGTCTTCTTCTTGTGGAATGAGCGCGGGAAATTCAACAATGGGATGGGGGAGGGCGAAGGTTCATCGCAGCGCGCCCTCCCCTCCCTACTATGGCAATGTATGGGGCAGATTTTGTGCCCCCTTCCTTAGGTAACTACGGAGGGGGGAGGGGGGGGGGGATCTGTGCCAGTGTTTTAGTGCCTGCGAAAAACTGTCAAGCCATGGCGACGGGTAATCATGAAATCGTCGTCATCAACGTAGTGCAGTGGTTGTGTCCACCGCGGCATTTCAGCGCCTTGATACGCCTTGACTTCTTTCGTTGTCGTCGTCTTCGAGTGTTTGTCGTTGCTTTGTCGTCGTGCGTGGTATCCACATGTTGGGAGTGACGCAAAGTTATACTGAGCTCGGCGATACCTATGTAAAAACACTTTCTTCGACATAGGCCTCAAGAAGGCATGCGCACTATCGAGGTTAAAACAAATCACTCCGTTATAACCATTGTTTGCTACTCCTCAGCAGGGAATGCGAATGCTTATATACAAAATTGTAACTACGTGATCGTCCTCTTATAATTATTCAGTCATTCTCATGCGTCATAATATCAGCCGATACTACAGAATACTTACATATTGCACTTTATCTTCACTGGGACTGCTCCGTAAATAACTCTCTTGTAGAAAAAATAACTTCACACGGACGTTCTTCATCGTTCGGTGCTGTAAGATTTCGCAGTCCCAATCATCACGTATTAATATAAAGTGCTTTAAAGTTAAACATATTTCACAGAAAATCTGTCTGGCTGGATAAAGTTATAAGAATTAGCAGACTCTCCAGCCCCGTTTAGTCGTTAGTTTTTCATTTTAAAACTGGCCCTACGTTTGGAGACCCGTTCACGATCTTCTTCAGGGGGTGACTGTCCGGCAGGCTCCGAAGCTAGCCACTAAAAAAGCTCTAGCTACGAAGCCGGCCGGAGAGTCACCCCCTTAAAAAGAGACAGAACGGGTCTCGAAACGTAGGGCCAGTTTTTAAAATTAAAAAAAAAACTAACCGACTAAACGTGGCTGGAGAGTCTGTTTGTTCTGATAATATATAATCCAGTTCTTTAGATTAGTTTTATCGGTTCGTTCATTTCTGCTGTACCACAATGCGTGAAATATGAAAGTTGGCATTGAATTTTTCTTGTTTGGCCACAAGTAATGTACAACAAAGTTCACCATTCAATCCGTGCATCAGTGATTTATTCAATGACCTGACAACGTCCGACTTATAGAAAACTTGTAAAATCATTTATTGCGAGGTTATGTTCTAAAGCTAGCCATTTTCCCAGGAATACCTGAACAAAAAAAGCACCGGTGAATTCTCTCAGGCTAATAAGGAAACGATGAACATGGCGTTTTTTCTGTTCCTTGTTCCCTTACTAAGAGAAGTCCAGGAGAAGACGGAGGCTTGAATGATAAAAAAACCTAACAGGAAATTTCGCTAGAACCAATGTTTCAACTACACTTGCCTTCGTCAAAGCAGCAGCTGTCTTGCCATCAACGATAGTCTATCTTCAGCCATTTTTCATTATATACTTGTTAGTCTTTCTTAGCATCACCCAGTTTGAGGTTCAAGATGGCTGCACAAGAAATCGGTCGTCTCTCAGTTCCAAGTAATATGATGTAAAGGTGAAAGTTCACCTTTCGATCCGCGCATCAGTGATTTTTCAAACAGCTGACATAATCCGACTTTTAGAGACCTTGTAACATCATTTATTGCGAGGCTACGGTCACATAAAAATTAAATTGGTAATTATTATCATCATGAATATCATCACTGTCATTTACTGACAGTGATGATGTCACTGTCATATGCATGAGGGGGGGAGCATACATAAAAAAGTAACACAGAAAGAGCCCTTACAAATGAAGTAAAAATAAAGATAACCCGAGAAATAGAAACGGTAAAATGCAGTGGCAATAAACTGCAATGTGCAGTTGTAAGTAAAATATTCAATTTGAAAAAAATGAGATTAAAAAATAAAATTGATCAAAATAAATTAAACGCCAGAACTAAAATGTCTTTAGTATAGGCCGAAACGCAGTGGGGTTGCATTCGAGTACCGCGTGGTCAGATTAACTATTCCACTCCTCAACAGTTATCGGCAAGGAATTCTTAATGCAGGGTGTAATGAAATAGAGGACTATATCGTCACTCTTGTTGTGCGGCGCTGAGCCGTGCCCCCCACGTCGGGAGGCAGAAAATAGCGCCCTTTTTTATCTTCTTCTTTTCCCCAACCACTCTCTATCTCTCTTGTTGTGCGTGCCGTGCGAAGAGAAATGGACTCAGAGAGACGCCGTAGTAAAAGACACACGACGTTTATGACACAAACAGAAGAAGCTAAAAAAATTACGCCATCTCCCGCTAAAGGGAACCATGTGTAGATGTGAAGCAGCGGGCGCTAACGCTTACATTGGCGGTGGCGTTGACGCTGGTGCTCATCGCAGCGTTGCGGAGGACAGAAAACTGGGGAGGCGCAAAGCACGCAGTGATGGAGCGGTGTTTCCTAGTGGAACATGCCAATCGCTGCTAATGGGCAATGAGAGACAGAAGACTCCGACTGGACACAGAGACCCGCAGTCCGCTTTTAGTCAACGCGCACGCTGCGAATTTTTATTGTTCAACAACGCACAGGAGAAATCTCCCATCGGCACCACCTTGGAGGTCAAGATCCATTGCCATATATACGGGGTGGCCAGTGAACGGTTGTGCAGCGCGAGCAGTCGGTTTTTAAAGACGATAGTCTTTCTTGGGATACCTAAACGGAAAAATTTTGGTCTGTCTGTCTGTCTGTCTGTCTGTCCGTCTATCTGTCTGTCTGTTTGTCTGTTTGTCGGCACGTCACACGATTCGGCTAGCTGGCCAAACTTTAACCACCTGCCTTACGACCTCCAATCTTGACCAAGAAGCATGTGTTCATACGGGTGAGCGTGGGCAATTAAAAATCAAATATTACGCATACCTGAGGCACAACATCAATACCTTAGTACTATTCACAGTGTTCCTTTAAAACAAAATCTATAGATACGTAATTATAAAGATCCTAGTGTTTATTACGCGGCGCTGCTGTATACAAAACAAGTCTCCGCCCAGTGATTTAACTTCGACGCTGTGGCTGGCTGTGGTCTACACGGTAGCGCCATCTACAGCGCTACCGGGGAACATCAACACAAGCCGATGTTCCCCGGTAGCGCTGTAGATGGCGTCCTCTTCTGTTTTATCAATGCCAGCCAGATGCGGCTGATTCATCGTAGAAGAGCGCTGTCTCAGGCAAGGCAAAACATATATGGCCGCTTGATGAAATACGACCCACTCTACAAGACATGATCAGAGAACGCAGAGAAGAGACCGACGACCAAATTTCAGCGGAGAAACGCCGGCGTCCGTCTAAGCGCGCCCGGAAAACGTCCGAAAAACGAGCCCAGCGGCTAGCCCAGCTATTAAATTGTGGTACTCATGCCGCTCATGCAGTGCAGTCGGCACAAGACTATCGTCTTTCGACGACATTTGCAGCGAAGCACGCAGATACGCGGCCAATTTTTTCAACCAAGAAACTCGCTTGCAGACGCTGCCTGTGTCGGCGTCGCGAGGCGAGAGAGGGAGAGGGGGGGGAGCGTAGGAGAGGAGAGAGAGAGGGGGGGCGCGCATGCGCAGTGGGAGTGTGGACGCTGCGGGCAGGGATGCCTAGAGGAGAGAGGGGGGGAACGTAGGAGGGGAGAGAGGAGGGCAGGCGCATGCGCAGTGAGGGTGTGGTTGCCGCGGGGAGGGATGCCTAGAGGAGAGAAAGGGGGGAGAGGAGGTTTTTTATTTTTATTTTTGCAAAGGTTTGCGCACTCGCAGTAAGGGTGGTCACGCCGGCACACTACCACCGGATTAAGCTTCGCCATAAGATGTTTCACATCTAATAAACACGCATGAAAACAGACTAAACTATTCGAGGACTACAATGAACGCGAGTCCAAGCTAGAAAGTTCAAAGACCTCACGAGCCGATGGAAGGCACGACGGACGCTTAGGTGCAGGGGTCAGGAGGCGGCGAAAGGCGATGAGCAGCGGGGTGCGTATCGACGTGCGACGCTCACGGCGGCGACGTAGCCTTGGCGGCGTGGGTCCGACTACGAAGCAATCGACCCGCATGGAGACGCAGTGCTCCGTGCAGGGAATGGCCAGCCTGCCCAGCGAACAGCTTGCGTCGAGTCGCGATGCTCGGCGCAAACCGTGACCGTTAGCCAGGTCACGCTCGTTGCTGTGCTGGCCAGCTGACCGCGGAGACGCCTCGCCGAGATCCGCGATGCCCTCGGCAAGGAACAGGACAGGCAGGCCAGGCCGCGCACCGAGATGCAGTTACTCGTGCCGGCAACGCCGCCCCAGCTGGTGGTTGGGCGGCAGCAGCACGGACGGCCGCGTTCCCTGGCTGGACCCTGGACCGCCGGCGTCCGATGCTTCGGCCCGCTGTCTTGCGTCTGCCGCTGCTTCGGCTCGTCCCCAGCCGCGAAGCTTTTCGCCACGTCTTCTCCACACGTGGCCCAATCGTGGGTCACCACCTCTATGGGCCACTACAAGTCAACAGCTGATTGGCTGGCCTCATGCGCACAGTCGGCTCCAAAAGCCCGCGCGCTCGCCGCCGCACCTTCGTCGTCGTCGGCACGTTTTCGTTCCATTCATCACACAGGGTATATATGGCCATATAGACTCTGGAGACGGAGAGCGTTTGACAGACCCTCCTTCCCCTCCCTCCCTCAGACACTTCTTACCTACGCAATAGAAAATCGGGAAGCATTTTCTGTTCGAGAAAGCCGGCGCGAAGCTTTGTGCCATTCATAAGAGATCACTTGTCTCTAATGAGCACTTGTTGAATATAATGAGTATCATGCCCAGTAGTATTGTCTGTTTTTGGGACTGAAACTCGTTTACACGTCTACACCGCCAACTTCGTTTCCGCAGAACAGTCTTATGTAAACGCAGTTAATTTCATTCAAGTCTAAGCCACGCGAAATATTAGATGAGCTACTTTTTTCTATGGTTGCATTTTTAATGGATATTACGAGAACTACCTATAAAGGGCCTCAATATTTCTTTTCAATAATTGCAGATCCTTCACCTTCATAACTTCTTTAAATGGACTGAATGACCTCGCTTACAGTTCGGCAGCACTACACGTATAGCAGGCTATACCTATATTTTGAATAATATGTATTCAAGCTGAGACGGTTAGGTATTGGGCCAAATTTTATTCCTCCTATACGTTAATGAACTTATTTTCAAGAATGTCACCTAATCATTTTATACCTTTCGCAAGTTAAGCGAGTTAACATGGCTTCGTATAGGACCCCATAGAGCGAAGCAAGAAAATATAGTTTACGGGCTTAAGGGCACACAAGGCAAAATACCACAAAGTGCATTGAAGGTTGCTGTACACCAAAGTAATCTCTCAAAATCTAGGTCATGGTGGTTCAAGAATTCCTAAAATTGGTGGTAAGGCCTAAGTTTTGAACAATTCTATTGAATCTGTTTTTCGTAGTTACACCCATGTCACCACCCAGCGAAGAAGACGGAGGAGGAGGAGGAAGGAAAAGGAATGAAAGGCATGGAGGTCAACCAGACGCGCGTCCGGTTTGCTACCCTTGCACTGGGGGGGAAGGGACGAAGGGATCAAATGAAAAGAAAGAAAGAAGAAGGAAGGAAGCAACATCAGTGTACATGTGCGTCTGTCCGCTGCACGGCTACAAGCGGTCGCTTAAACCGGTCGATTTTAAAAAAACGTAGCAATGCTCGTGTCGCTTTGTTGGCCTGCGACGCATAAGGCCACGATCCGAGGATCTTCTCTTCGGAAAACGGTCCTATCGTCTAGTTTGTTAAGCGTATCGCGTAGAACGTTGCGTTCGCTCACATAACGATCACAGGAACACAGTAGATGTGCCATTGTTTCGTCGCTGTTGCACGAGTCGCATCTGGAGGTGTCTGCCATTCCTATGCGAAAAGAGAGTACGCCTTCGTGAAGGCTACTCCTAACCACAGGCGGCACAGTAAAGTTGCCTCACGGCGGGAGAGGTCCGATGGAACTTGAAGTTTTCTCGATGGGTCCAATTTATGTAGAGCGAAGAAGACGGGACTTTTAAACCATGGGGCGGATGAAACGGTAATTTATGGTCTTGTATAGCTTCCTCACTATCCCTCAAGAGGAAGGTATATAACAGCTGCATCTTACCGGTACTTACCTACGGAGCAGAAACCTACAGACTTACAAAGAGGGTTCAACTTAAACTGAGGACGACGCAGCGAGCGATGGAAAGGAAAATGATAGGTGTAACCTTAAGAGACAGGAAGAGAGCAGAGTGGGTCAGGGAACAAACGGGGGTTAAGGATATCATAGTTGAAATCAAGAAGAAATGGACATGAGCCGGGCACGTAGCACGTCGGCAGGATAACCGCTGGTCGTTAAGGGTAACTGAGTGGATTCCAAGAGATGGCAAACGCGTGAGGGGGGAGACAGAAAATTAGGTGGGTAGATGAGATGAAGAAGTTTGCAGGTATAACGTGGCAGCAGAAAGCACAGGACTGGGTTGATTGGCGAAACATGGGAGAGGCCTTTGCCCTGCAGTGGGCGTAGACAGGCTGATGATGATGATGATGATGATGATGATAGCTTCCTATAAAACGCTGACTAAAATAAATGAGCGGCGCACATAATATTCCGCGGGGTCTTGTAACGTGTTTTATAAGGCAGAAGAGTAATAACACTATGTTAGAAAATGTTAGATGAGGCCTACTTTCCTGAGGATTGAAAGACACCGTACGTGGTACTAGTATGTCAAAGTGGTTCTGTAAAACACAGGCGACATGGCTGTTGCTCTCTCACGCATTTGCTGGAAAATATTTGAGTATCTTCTATATTCTACCTCGATGCGTCACCTGAGTTCCGGGGGATTTTAGAATAGGATGTAGAAAAACGTAACGCGACGTAACTGCAAGACAGAGTGACATTCGCACTGACAGTGCTGGCAAACATGTGATTAACTGTGAGCCGTCTTTACTGTAATCTTCGTCGATGTAGTGATCCACCTCCCCCCCCCCCCCCCTCTGAACGTTTTTCTGCAACTAACGCGGTTTTGCACTGCCTCCAGGATCGGAAGCCTTGCAAGCTTTCTACCGTTTACCCATTACTGTATTGCCTCCGAGATCGCCACACGTTTAAGCCAGCGAAATTTTTTTTATTATAATGTCATGTTATGGGACATCATCATGACGTTAGAGAATTTGCCGACTTATGACCACATGAAGCCATAATTTCTGATCAAGTAACTTTTCGGATCGTTCGTGCTGGCGGCGACGCCGACGGTCATTTTAGATGCGAAGCATCTTATGCTCGGGGCTCTGTCCGTGCCTCCCCCGTCCCCCGTCCCCCGTCCCGCGTCCGGCCACTTTCATGAAGTAGGGAAGCACCCATTATGTGAACCAGAACACTGTAGTAATATGAAGGCCGTCAACCCTACTACAATCATCAGAGTCATGGCCGAGAGCACAGAGAGGCTGCTTAGTAATGGCTAGGCAGGTGGTGTCTGTCGCCCAGGTTGACCCCATTCCTTGAGTCATGGCCGAGAGCGCAGAGAGGCTGCTTAGCAATGGCTAGGCAGGTGGTGTCTGTCGCCCAGGTTGACCCCATTCCTTGATCTTACTTGCATGTGTTTGGAGGGGGGCTTAGTCCGTCCCTCCTTCCCGCGTCCCACAGCGCATGCGCGTCCCCTCCCCCTCTCTCTCCTACGCTCACCCCCTTTCTCTCCTCTAGGAATCTTCTACTTTACGGAGCGGCCCCCCGCGTCCCACACCCCCCACAGCGCATGCGCGTCTCCTCTCCTACGCTCACCCCCTTTTTCTCCTCTAGGAATCATCTACTCTACGGAGCGGCGCTCGCGTCTCACAGCGCATCAGCGTCCTCTCCCAGTCTCTCCTCTAGGAATCCTCTACTCTACGGAGCGGCTCCGGCGTCCCACATCCCCACAGCGCATGCGCGTCCTTTCCCCCCCTCTCTCCTCTAGGAATCCTCTACTCTACGGAGCGGCTCCCGGGTCCCACACCCCCCACAGCACATGCACGTCCTCTTCCCCACTCTCTCCTCTCCTACGGTCCCCCCCCCGTCCTTTCCTCTAGGAATCCTGTACGGAGCGGCGTGCACGACAGGTGGTGTGACAGCTGAATACTCCGCTGGGGTGCCACGGTAGTTCCGCGGTATGAAAACGACGGAGCGCGCGCGCCTCATTCTCTCTCCTGTGCAGCGCCGCGATGAGCGCCCGGACCGCTGCCGTGAAATGAGAGCGGCGACGTTCCTCCCGCTCAAGCTAATTATCTCCCCGCTGCTTCGCATCCACACATGGTTCCCTTTAGCGGGAGATGGGGAGTTTTTTTCTTGCTTGATGAGCTGTCTCGGGTTTTCGCCATAAGCTATAACTCTTGACTGGAACCACATAAATTTTGCACCAGTTTGCTGAACCGTTCATACCAACTGCTGTCCATGCAGATTTCTACCAATTATATGGCTCCACTTTTAATTTCTGAGATACCTTAATGTCTACACTATTATATCAAACCCTCCGCTTAATTCATTTTATCCCTTGTCTTTATTTTTATCACGGTTTTCTGACCGCTCTCACCGGCACCTGACCGGGTGGTCTGGAAGATAGCAGAGTGTCACTCGGTAATCGTGTCACTAAAAAATATTTTCGCGAATGACACAGTAAGTTTACTTTTATCATGATGCAGCATGACTCTGGGTGACAGTGGGGAATTTCATTATTTGTTTTAAAGCAATATCGGCACCAAAAAAAGGCAGCTTCGCACTAGGGGCGCCAAGCCTGATGAAAGTGAGGAGCTGGGCAGCCTTCTTTGTTTCTCTTCGGTTTTCTTTTTATTTCCTCCTCTGTTTCTTTCTTCTCCTCTTTTCTCGTTTTTTTTTCTGTGTGTTTTTCTCTCTTTATTTCTATTTACTTCTTCCGCTCTCTTTCTCTATTTCTTTCTCGTTGTTGCTGTTTCTATTTTGTTCCTGTTTTTTCCGGTTTCTCACTTTCTATTCCGCGCTTGCTTCCCGTTTTTCTTCTATTTTTATATGTGGTTTGGCCTGCGTTACGCCAAACGCACTCTATTTTTTGCTGAGGATAAGTGATCATCATCAAGGCGCTCGAAGCACAAGAGGAAGAACACTTCTCCATTGGTGCGAGAACGCGCTCAATATGCTACACATGGAGTGTTACGCCAAGCGACGACGACAGCGTACTACAGCATACCACAGCAGACGACAGCCCGGCCCCCGAAAGTGCCCCGCACTTGATAGCGCAGCTTGCATTAAGTCATGCAAAGGCTGTGTCACAGCAGACCTGGTGGGCACGTTTCAGCTTCTCTTGTTAACCGTCTGTGCGGAATGCTTAGCTGGTTATTGAGCGTGTGTCCGGTGCATGATGATGACAATATTATATCTACGACGCACGGCACACCTCGATCATAACTGCTCTGCCGTGAAACGGACGATAACGTGACACTACAGCTTGAGTTTTCAGTGCGTGCAAGGAATGATATCCCTCAGCTTCGGTAGACTCAGACGTAAGTCGAGCGCCAACAAAAAGAGGCAAACCCACAGCGTCAACGCAGACAAACACAAGCCAAGCGTCAACAGAGGCGAATCCTCAGCTCTGCTCCGCAGTTTGTACAATTCTAACGGTGTGGAACTGGCGCGATTTTTTTCCGAATAAACTCTTAAAAATGCGCTGCAACACTTTTTGAACATGCTCAGAAAATAAGGAACAATAAATACTCGGTGTTTCAATAAATGTTGCCGAAATTATCAAAAATCAGGAAAATGCGATATTTGTTCGAAAGCATCACCATTAACTTCTTCTGTAGCCGCACGTATTTTGAGATGACTAAATACATCATTTGGGACACTAATCAAGAAAGTTAAATAAATTAACTTTTCATCTAGTGGAGCTAGGCGGTTATGTCAAATGGGAGAATTGAATATCTTTTTCCAAAGAACCCATTCCAACTTTCAGTTTCAGAAAAAGCGGTCTCTAGAAAAATATTGCGAGGTAATGAAATTCATCCGAATTCAGCGGCGAAACCGAATCTGAAACGTGAAAGAGCGCAACAGCCTTATTCTTCTGAGACGTCCAGAATGAGTGAGCTTCGTTATATCAACTAGAGCTGTGCACGGGCTCCGGGTAGCCCGAAAGCCCGAGCCCGGCCCGGCCCGCGGGCCGGGCTCGGGTATGCGGACGTCTTCCCAACTCGGGCCCGGGCCGGGCTCGGGCTACTCATCTCGGGCATCGGGTGGGCCGGGCCAGGTGCAAAGCCCGCATCAAACCAAAAAAATATAGACGTTGTGCCGGAATTGTTTTCTAGCACTTAGCGAAGAGCACACAGATCACCTTTGTGATTATTTATCCATACAATCATCCTCCTGTCGTGCATCATAGATAATAAACTGCTGGAAGAACAAGGAGTCTAATTATTCTAAGCTTGTTATGCTTGCGAAAAAGATATTTGCGATTCCGGCTACCAGTGCGAGCAGCGAACGGAACTTCAGTTCGACGGGATATGTGATGCACCGCACTTCACTGAAGTCCGAATCACTGCGCAGCTTGTTACTTTTACAGAACTTGTAATCTGTGTATATACACATTAACATATGTCGTTTGCATATGTTTAACCTTGATATGTTGAATAAAATGCAACATGATCAAAAAAGTGATATCGTGTCTCCGCAGCAAACTTTCATAGTGTAGGGCCGGACCGGGCCTGGGTTTATGTTTTTGTACGTCGGGCCGGGCCGGACGGGCTCGAAGCCCTTTGGGGTCGGGCTCGGGCGGGCCTGCGACGCAGTCAATGGGCCCGGGCCGGGCTCGGGCTTGAAAATTAGGCCCGTGCACAGCTCTAATATCAACCACGAAACGACTTCGTTGAGGTGGGGGGGGGGGGTGCAAGATGCGCTAGAAATTATAGCACGCATGACGCCCATATATGCCCATACGTTACGAACGCGGAGGAATCACTCCTCTGTAATGGTTGTCTTGAACAGTGAGGTCATTCTGTTCGTCTGCTTGTTGCACTCATCGATGCTTCGGTTTCGGTTGAATGTGGTTGAATTGCGTTACGCCAGAGTAATTACAAGAGGCCGCTTCTACTGTATCTCAAAGCTACGATGGTTTCTTCGCATAAAGAACGATTCTCCTATTTGACGTAGCCGCCTAACTCCACTAATTAAGAAGGTCATTAATTTAACTTTCTTAATTATGGTCCCAAATTATGGCTTTAACCATCTTAAGATGCCGGCGGCTACAAAAGAAGCACTTGTGAAGGCATCAAACAGATATCACATTTTCCCAGATTTTCCAGGATTTCGGACAAATTCCTTGAAACACCCGGTATATGAGTTCACGGGTAAGTCGAGCACAGAAACGGCCTAACATGGCCCCGTTATATCACGAAGGAAAAAGCAACGAAAACAGTTGACTTGGTAGTAGATTACCCCACATGCAAAGTGCCTTCGCTGCGCGAATGATCAATGGAAGAGAGTATGATTCACGCTTTAACTCTGTCCAAGAAAATAGGATATTTGAGATAAAGAACATGAATGAGGAAAGGAAGAGAAAATAATTCTTACCGGGACATCGAGTGAAGAACTGTAGGCATGAAACAAAGCACAGAATATATTACACTGCAGTAACGCAAGAATCATCCGGAACAAAAATACAAGGAAAAAGAGGAAGCGTACTGCGAATCGAAAAATGAAGATGTATGTTCGCAGCCCAGTGTACGCGATGAGAGTGGCGAGCGGCACACGTGGGCAGCGCGAAATTGCCGGCAGCCTAGTGCCGCGGATGAAATACGAGCGCACTACGCGCAGCGCCAATTCAACCGAAAAATTTGCGGCCCTTTCGGTGCTTTTTTTCCGCTCTACCGTCAGCAATTTCCCGGGTAGCTTGCGGTAAGTTCAGAGCACATTGCTGCGAGCGCAGAATAGCTCTTGCCGGACCTCACAACGCCTCGTAGAGACGGCGGCATAAAGAAAGCCAGCTGCAGTTGTACGTTCGCACCACCACTCCCGTGATTCTCCTAACAGGGGACTCCCATAACATCTTAGTAAACGACTAGCACGCAGCTTCCGCGAATTGCCGACCTGCCAAGTCGTGTACCACTATCTCTGGACAACATCTACACGCCACTTTCATTCTCTTTTTGCTGTGCAGAAATGTTTTTCGGCGCAAGTTGCAACGGCTGGTGTTGGACATGTATTGCATGGTCTGCTTCGTGGACTTCAGTGTACTACTTACCTCAGGAGATGGCACATTGAATAAGAGCGCTTATCGGCAATAAACCAGATGTGGAACACTTGCCTAGGCTGCTTGCTTATGAAATTACATTGGAGCCGCTTCTGGGAAAGGCGAGAGTTGTTGCCCGCCGCAAAGCGTTTGGTGACGCGCAAGTCAGCGATCAAGTCAGATTGAAAACTGAAAATATTGATCAAAAGTTTTTCGCTGAACGGTCTACATTTATTTGTTGTAGATGAGAAGGAAATTAGTAATCACATTGAGGTAGGCGGGAATAGTTTGTCGCAAGGACCTCAGTGAAGGTAAATAGCCAGGCAGGCATGTAGCCAGATAGGACATAAAAAAATCTACGTGATCAGAGTGACGAAACCTTACAGACGCGAAATCATGAGTGCCATGGCAGGATTTCTTGTAGATGTTTGAAGCGCACTTTGGCGCATATACGCACGCCGAGTGTTGGGGCATGCTATTCCTGTGGGCAAGTTTTGTTGGTGTTGTAATTGTGGGATACTTTTAAGGCGAAAGCCTTTAATGTCTCATGCTCACGTCCGTCCGGTGTCCGTCCGTCCGGTGTCCGTCCGGCGTCCGTCCGTCCGTCCGTCCACACCCCCCACTGCGCATGCGCCAACCCATTAAAAAAAGAAACTTCCCCATCTCCCGCTAAAGGGAACCATGTGTGGATGCGAAGCAGCTGGGAGATAATTAGCTTGAGCGCGAGGAACGTCGACGCTCTCGTTTCACGGCAGCGGTCCGGGCGCTCATCGCGGCGCTGCACAGGAGAGAGGATGAGGCGCGCGCGCTCCGTCATTTTCATATCGCGGAACTGCCGTGGCGCCCCCAGCGGAGTATGCAGCTGTCGCACCACCTGTCGTGCGCGCCGCTCCGTAGAGGAGGGGGGACCGTAGGAGAGGAGAGAGAGGGGGGAGGGACGTGCATACGCTGTAGGACGCGGGACCCGATCCGTAGAGTAGAGGATTCCTAGACGAGAGGGGGGAGAGGACGCGCAAGCGCTATGGGGATGTGGTACGCTAGAGCCGCTCCGTTGAGTAGAAGGTTCCTAGAGGAGAGAGGGGGGAGAGGACGCGCATGTGCTGTGGGGATGTGGGACGGAGGCGCCGCTGCCTACAGTAGATGATTCCTAGAGTAGAGAAAGGGGGGTGAGCGTAGGAGAGGATAGGGGAGGGGCGCGCATGCGCAGTGGAGGGGGGGGTGGGACGCGGGGGCCGTTCCGTAGAGTAGAGGATTCCTAGAGTAGAGAAAGGGGGTGAGCGTGGGAGAGGAGAGAGAGAGGGGGGGGAGGGGACGCGCATGCGCTGTGGTGGTGTGGGACGCGGGAAGGAGGGACGGACTAAGCCCCCTCCAAACACATGCAAGCATGATCAAGGAATGGGGTCAACCTGGGCGACAGACACCGCCTGCCTAGCCATTGCTAAGCAGCCTCTCTGTGCTTTCGGCCATGACTCTGATGACTGTAGTAGTGGTTGATGGCCTTCATATTGTCACGTGGTCGTGACGTCAACGAAGGCAGCAGGCTACGTGTCGAGGATGAAACTGTTTATTAGGCGGAACTTGTGGCCGGTAAACGGAAACTAAGATTACAGCAATACACGCTGGCACTGATAGCGGCGAACAGAGCGTCGGCCGTCGATCAACTGGTCATCGTTGGGACGCACCGTCTTTTATACAGCGCGCGTCGAACTTTCTAGCCTTATCACTGTTGGTCGTGCAAGCTCTAGAATAAGCTGGTCGGTTCGCGTCCGGCGTGCAATCTTAACAAGACGATCTACTATAATCGCGAAGGTTCTCGAACACTAAGGCGTGGTCTGCGCCGAGCGTTACTGACAGTCTTTGTGGGCGAAAAGCGAATACAGCAAACGCGAGAATAAGAAACACGCGTGGCAATGCCCCCCCTCTGAAAAAGCATCGTCCCGATGCTTAAAACGGAACACGGGGGGGGAAAAATGCATGCAACAATAAACAACAACAATAAAGCAAGAAAGTACAATAACACAGCAATAGGTGCAGTCCTCAGGTTCGCTTACGCGCGTAGTACGGCTTAAGGCGTACGACATGGACGACTTCAGGGGAGCTATTCTCGCGGTGTCCACTAAGTGGACATGTCCACTTCGGCCTCCACTGATTGGCTAAGCTCGGCGAGCAGCGCGCCGCCTGTTTCCGGTCTTTTTTCCGCAACGTCATTTTGACGACACGCAGCTTTCACTACTCTCGACACAAATGAGAAAGACGGAATGCGTTTCGCCGCAACGAATGCTGCCCCCAGAGATCCACTGTTGGACGTACATCTCTGAGGCCGTGCATGAACTCTAATCACGTTAGCCCTGGAATTAGGTTTAACGCGGCCGCCCGCCTGACGCACCTGGAAGGTCGGTACGCATTCCTTGCATCGTTCTTCAAACATATCAACACGTTCATACGCAAGTTCGGACTTGTCATATTTGTTTAAGAGTCCTGTTACTGTATATTTCGTCCACTTTCTTTCTCTTTATGCTGGGAATGTACTGGCGCGTTCGGTGCGTCGACGTGGTCAAGAGCGCCATGACGTCACGGTCGCTGCTTTTTCCTGTAACTGAATGCACTCCGCCGAAGTGGACATGTCCACTAGGTGGACACCGCGAGAATCGCGCCCCAGGTCGCGCACGGCGCCGTTGAGAGTTTGTAATGCCGTCCGGGACAACCTCGTAGTCCAGAGCGCCTAGACGTCGAAGCACTTGGTATGGCCCGAAGTATGGCCGAAGAAGTTTTTCACAAAGTCCACGTCGGCGTATCGGAGTCCACACCCAAACGCGGTCGCCGGGCTGATATTCCACGAAGCGCCGTCGAAGGTTGTAGCGGCGGCTGTCAGTCACCTGCTGATTCTTGATACGTAGGCGGGCGAGTTGTCGGGCTTCTTCGGCGCGCTGTAGGTAGGTGGTGACGTCGATGTTTTCCTCGTCCGTGACGTTTGGTAACATGGCGTCAAGCGTCGTTGATGGGCTCCGTCCGTAGACCAACTTGTACGGCGACAGCTGCGTCGTTTCTTGCACTGCCGTGTTGTACGCGAAGGTCACGAACGGAAGGATGTCATCCCATGTCTTGTGCTCGACGTCGACGTACATGGCCAGCATGTCGGCGATGGTCTTGTTTAGACGCTCGGTGAGGCCGTCGGTCTGTGGTTGGTAGGCGGTGGTGCGGCGGTGGCTTGTTTGGCTGTATCTAAAAATGGCCTGAGTTAGCTCTGCAGTAAAGGCCGTACCTCTGTCGGTGATGAGGACCTCTGGGGCGCCATGACGCAGGACAATGTCTCCAACGAAGAATTTCGCTACCTCGGCGGCACTGCCTCTAGGTAGGGCCCTTGTTTCGGCGTAGCGGGTGAGGTAGTCGGTAGCTACGACGATCCATTTATTCCGCAATTTGACGTAGGAAACGGCCCCAGTAGGTCCATACCGATTTGCTGGAACGGGCGGTGAGGTGGTTCGATCGGCTGAAGAAAGCCTGCTGGTTTTGTCGGCGGTGTCTTGCGTCGCTGACAGTCTCGACATGTCCTGACGTAACGAGCGACGTCGGCGGCAAGGCGTGGCCAGTAGTACTTCTCTTGTATCCTTGCGAGCGTTCGGGAAACACCGAGGTGTCCAGCCGTCGGGTCGTCGTGTAGGGCCAGGAGGACTTCTGGCCTCACTGCTTAAGGAACCACGAGGAGGTGTTCGACTCGAAGGGGCGAGAAGTTCTTCTTTAGGAGAACTCCGTTTCGCAGGAAGAACGACGTCAGTCCTCTCTTGAATACCTTCGGAACAGTGGTGCTCTTGCCCTCGAGATATTCTATAAGGCCCCTTAGTTCTTGGTCCGCTCGCTGTCGCTCGGCGAAGTCGTCGGCACTTATGGTTCCCAGGAAGCAGTCATCATCCTGGTCGTCCTGCGGCGGTGGGTCGACGGGGGCACGAGATAGGCAGTCGGCGTCGGAGTGCTTTCGCCCGGACTTGTAAACGACGGTAATGTTGAATTCTTGAAGTCTCAGGCTCCACCGTGCGAGGCGACCCGAAGGGTCTTTCAAGTTAGCTAGCCAACACAAGGCGTGGTGGTCGCTCACAACTTTGAAGGGCCTGGCGTAAAGGTAGGGGCGAAACTTTGATGTAGCCCAGATGATGGCAAGGCACCCCTTTTCTGTTGTGGAGTAGTTGGCCTCTGCCTTGGATAGCGACCGGCTAGCATAACTGATAACCCTTTCCAGTCCATACGTCCTCTGCACAAGGACGGCGCCGAGTCCCACGCTGCTTGCGTCGGTGTGCACTTCTGTTTCGGCGTGGTCGTCGAAATGCGCAAGTAACGGAGGCGTTTGCAGGCGTCGTTTTAGGTCTTGAAATGCTTCCTCCTGTGGCGTTTCCCACTTAAACTCGACGTCAGCCCTGGTGAGGTTAGTGAGTGGCTCGGCGATGCGGGCGAAGTTTTTGACAAATCGCCTGTAATAGGCGCACAGGCCAAGAAATCGACGCACGGCCTTCTTGTCGTCGGGTGGCGGGAATGTAGCGATGGCGGTTGTCTTCTGCGGATCAGGGCGTACTCCGGACTTACTTATCACGTGGCCCAAGAACAAAAGTTCTTCGTACGCGAAACGGCACTTTTCTGGCTTGAGTGTGAGTCCGGAGGTCTTGATTGCTTGAAGTACAGCTTCAAGGCGCCGGGGGTGTTCGTCGAAGTTTGCGGAAAACACAACGACGTCGTCCAAGTACACAAGGCAAGTCTGCCACTTCAACCCGGCCAGTACAGTATCCATAACGCGTTGGAATGTCGCGGGGGCCGAGCAAAGACCGAAAGGCATGACCTTGAACTCGAACAGGCCGTCTGGTGTTATAAAGGCCGTCTTTTCTCGGTCTCTCTCATCGACTTCGATCTGCCAGTAGCCTGTATTCAGGTCCATCGAGGAAAAGTACTTCGCGTTGTGGAGACGATCCAGGGCGTCGTCTATACGTGGGAGGGGATACACGTCCTTCTTCGTGATCTTGTTCCGGCGACGATAGTCGACGCAGAAACGTAGGGTTCCGTCCTTCTTCTTCACCAACACCACGGGGGGACGCCCAGGGACTCTTGGGCGGCTGGATTATGTCGTCGCGAAGCATTTCATCGACTTGTTTCTTTACGGCTTCCCGTTCTCGCGTAGAAACTCAATAGGGGCTCTGACGGATTGGTCGGACACTTTCTTCTGTTATGATACGATGTTTCGCGACTGGGGTCTGTCGTATTCTTGACGACGACAAGAAGCAGTCCTTAAATTGCAGGAGCAGACTTTTGAGCTGGTCTTGCTTGTGCTTCGGGAGCCTCGGGTTGACGTCGAAATCTATTCCGGGACCTCGATTCGTCGAAGCAGGTTCGGTAGCATCGGAGAGGGCGAAAGCATAGCTGGTGTTCACGAATTTCTCGATGTAGGCAACCGTCGTACCAATGTTAAGGTGCCTATATTCGTGGCTGAAGTTTGTGAACAGTACCTTTGCTTTGCCATCACGCAATTCGGCGACGCCTCTTGCGATGCAAATTTGACGCTTCAGGAGTAGGCGCTGATCGCCCTCGATGACGCCTTCAAGGTTCGCAGGTTTTTCGGTGCCGGCGGAAATAATGACGCTGGAGCACGGCGGAACGGTCACCTGCTCTTCTGTCACATTCAATGCATGGTTCCCTGGCGTTGCGTGGGGCGGCAGCGCATTGTCTGAGGTTAGTGTTATCGTCTCAGACCTCAGGTCGATGACGGCGCCGTGGTCACTTAGGAAGTTCATTCCAAGCATCACATTCCTGGAGCAGTTTTGTAGGATTACAAAGCTCGCAGGATAAGTCCGGTTATTGATGGTGACTCTCGCCGTGCAGACTCCAATCGGCGTTATCAGGTGGCTTCCAGTTGTCCGGATTTCGGGTCCATTCCAAGCGGTCTTTACTTTCTTCAGCTTGGTGGCGAATGGCCCACTGACGACGGAATAGTCGGCCCCAGTGTCGACGAGAGCGGTGACGTTGTGGCCGTCGATGAGAACGTCGAGGTCGCTAGTACGTCGCCTTGCGTTGCGGTTAGGTCGCGGCGTCGGATCACGGCTGCGTCGATTTGTTGCGGTGCTTCCATGCTGCGTCATCAGGTTTTCTTCGGTCCGCGAGGTTTCGTCGGCAGGGCCTCGTCCGCCTCCCGTCGTGTCCTGCAGGTCTCGTCGCCTTGTCGTCTTCGGCGGCCGCGGAGGATCTTCGGCATTTCTTCGTACAGCAACCGCACCTCCATCGGTTGCTGCCCCTAGTTTCCCGGATACGGGCTAGGCGACCGGCCCCGGTTTGGGCCAGTGTACTGCCGGCGGTGCGGTGACATGTAGCGGCCGGGCGACGGCGAGCGGGAAGGTCGGCGCTCTTGCCACTGTGCTCCGGTGAGGTAGTCGTCGATGTCCCGAGGTCGTTCACCTGGCTGTGGACGCGGCGCTTTGACGGCGAAACCACGCAGCCCCATCTGTCGGTACTGGCAGCGGCGGTAGGTGTGGCCGGCCTCCCCGCAATGGTAGCAGAGCGGGCGGTTGTCAGGGGCGCGCCAGACGTCGGTTATCCTTGGCGCGTAGCGCTGGCCGACAGGGGTCGGTAGGGCGTCGGTCGTGGTGGTGGTGGCGGCGGCGGCGTCTGGCGACGGAACTGCGGCGATGCGGTGACTTGATGTTGTCGCGGAACGGGAACAGGACGGCGGACTGCAGCAGCGTAGGTCATAGCCTCTGGATGTGGCTGCGGGGGTTCGGGGACTCCCAACGCTTGCTGGACTTCGTCACGAACAATGTCGGCGATCGAGT
The DNA here is from genome assembly GCA_030522465.1 of Rhipicephalus appendiculatus. Lineage (NCBI taxonomy): Eukaryota > Metazoa > Arthropoda > Arachnida > Ixodida > Ixodidae > Rhipicephalus > Rhipicephalus appendiculatus. Next base: position 40,685 of record JALIZH010010443.1, on the reverse strand, counting down.
CCACCTGAGGCTGTGTCGAGGGTAAAAGCTTGCGCAGTTCCTCCCGCACGATAACTCGGATCGTTTCGCGCAGGTCGTCGGAGCAGAGGGAATGAACGTCTGCATACCCTGGCGTCGAGCGGCGATTGAATTGTCGGGTGCGCATCTCCAGTGTCTTTTCAATCATCGTTGCCTCGGAGACGAATTCCTGGTCACTGCTTGGTGGATTCCGCATAAGCCCAGCGAAGAGCTCTTGATTTACTCCTCGCATGAGGAAGCGGACTTGCCCTCTGGCATAGCAGGGTCAGCGTGGCGAAACAGTCGTGTCATTTCCTCTGCGAAGATGGCCACGCTTTCATTCGGAAGTTGGCTCCGCGTCTCCAGCAAGGCTGCGGCCCTTTCTTTTCGGACGACGCTCGCGAACGTCTCCAGGAAAGCGCTGCGAAGAAGGTCCCATGTTTGAAGTGTGGACTCCCGGTTCTCGAGCCAGGTCCTTGCTGCGTCTTCCCGGTAGAAGTATGCGCGGCGCAGTTTTTCGTCGGAGTCCCAGTTGTTGAAAGTCGCGACTCGTTCGTACGTTTCTAGCCAGGTCTCGGGGTCTTCCCTTGGCGATCCATGGAAAATGGGTGGCTCTCTCGGTGGCTGGATAACGATCGTTGCAGGGGACACAGCGGCCGTCATCGTGCCTGTCGTCTTCGTCGCCGTGGCTTTTCGCTTGTCCGGTAGGAGTCCGTGCTGCGGGGGAAGCCCTTTCAGTCTGCGGCTGGCTCGACTGTCTGTGGCGGGGTGGGTGTCTTCGTCACGATTTGGGCTGGGTTCACGGCTTGACGGCGGCTTCCGGTACATGAAAGAGGCAGCACCTCCACCAGATGTCACGTGGTCCTGACGTCAACGAAGGCAGCAGGCTACGTGTCGAGGATGAAACTGTTTATTAGGCCGAACTTGTGGCCGGTAAACGGAAGGTAAGATTACAGCAATACACGCTGGCACTGATAGCGGCGAAGAGAGCGTCGGCCGTCGATCAACTGGTCATCGTTGGGACGCACCGTCTTTTATACAGCACGCGTCGAACTTTCTAGCCTTATCACTGTTGGTCGTGCAAGCTCTAGAATAAGCTGGTCGGTTCGCGTCCGGCGTGCAATCTTAACAAGACGATCTACTATAATCGGGAAGGTTCTCGAACACTAAGGCGTGGTCTGCGCCGAGCGTTACTGACAGTCTTTGTGGGCGAAAAGCGAATACAGCAAACGCGAGAATAAGAAACACGCGTGGCAATATTACTACAGTGTTCTGGTTCGCATAATGGGTGCTTCCCTACTTCATGAAAGTGGCCGGACGCGGGACGCGGGACGGGGACGGGGGAGGGACGGACAAAGCCGCGAGCATAAGATGCTTCGCATCTAAAAAAATAAAAAACCTCCTCTCCACCTCTCTCTCCTCTAGGCATCCCTCCCCGCGGCGTCCACACCCCCACTGTGCATGCGCGTCTTCCCCCTCTCCTACGCTCCCCCCTCTCTCGCCTCGCGATGCCGATGCAGGCAGCGTCTGCTAGCGAGTTTCTTGGTTGAAAAAACCGACTGCTCGCGCTGCACAACCGTTCACTGGCCACCCCGTATATATGACAATGGATCTCGACCTGCAAGGTGGTGCCGGTGGGAGATTTTTCCTGTGCGTTGTCGAACGATAAAAAATTCGCAGCGTGCGCGTTAACTTAAAGCGGACTGCGGGTCTCTGTGTCCAGCCCGAGTCTTCTGTCTCTCATTTCCCATTAGCAGCGATTGGGATGTTCCAGTAGGAAACAACGGTCCATCACTGCGTGCTTTGCGCCCCCCAGGTTCCTCTCCTGTGCAACGCTGCGATGAGCGGCAGCGTCAACGCCGCCGCCAGTGTAAGCGTTAGCGCCCGCTGCTTATCTACACATGGTTCCCTTTAGCGGGAGATGGTGTAATCTTTAAGGCGAAAGCCTTTAATGTCTCATGCTCACGTCCGTCCGTCTGTCCGTCCGTCTGTCCGTCCGTCTGTCTGTCTGTCCGTCTGTCTGTCTGTCTGTCTGTCTGTCTGTCTGTCTGTCTGTCTGTCTGTCTGTCTGTCTGTCTGTTCGTCCGTCCGTCCATCCATCCATCCGTCCGTCCGTCCGTCCATCCGTCCGTCCATCCGAGCTCTGGCACGGAGCCAGGTGGCCGCCGGGATGCGCAGACAGACGCCGGTCGCGTCGGACTCTATAGCACTCGCGCTTTGCTTGCGTAGCGTCGCTGTGCCCAGAGTTTGCAATCATTCTGACCGACGCCGTCTCAATGGACCCAGGCGTTCACGGAATACACTTTCCAATTTACAAAGGATCCGTCAATTTAAGAGCTGGAACGCGGATGGCGTTTGCACGATGCGCAAAGTGCGAGAAAATACTAACTCATGCGAGTGGAGGAAGATGAGTCTCGCGTCTCGCTGCGATAACACGCACCCATTCGGTTTGTGTTATCCCACTGAGAGTGTGAAAGAAAAAAAGACATGGCATAATGAGTGGAATGGCCACACGCTTTCGCCGAACACACTTTGGAATGTACGAAGTGTCCTTCAATTTTTTTATGCATTTCATTGGTACGATCGCTCCGCGAATGCGCGACTCTGCTTAGTTGGCGATTTGAATCGATTTGCTGCAGCGCCCTCTTCCGCCCGATTTTCCGTCGTGGCCCCCTTCCTCGTACTTCATTCTTTTTCTTGCTCGCTCGCACATGCGCTCACGTGGAACGTAGTGACAGGAGGCCGCTTGCTAGCTGTACGCGTCTACCGTAACTAATCAGACCCCGGTAATTTCCATTAGTTACGCTTGCTCTTAAGAAATGCTCTTCAACCACTGCACATGAATAAACGTTTTCCGCTGCAGCTGGCGACATGCGTGCACGTACATCGATTCGCACAGGAGACGTTTGCAGACCTCCCGCGCTGCTCGTGTCTACTTGGAAAACCAGCGCGTAAGCGACGGAGACCCACAGGAAACGATGGAACACTGCAGAAATCGTCATTGCCTGATGACGTCACTATATGACGCCAACTTCACAGAGCGCCAAGTTTTACGACGTCATGACGTCCATGTGGTGTCAAATAACCTGACCTCACATCACGACCTCATCAGACGACGTCGTCGCCTGGCCAAAGGTGGGCCTATCATGGACGCAGCGCGAACCAGTTGAAGTGCAGAAAGCTTACAATCCATGCGTCCCTGGAGCCAGCGCGAAACCATGTTAGCTGCCGAAAGCCTTCGGAGGGGGGTCAGGGGAGGATCAATAGATTGACCGGGATGAAAAATTGCAAGAAAGCGTTCACATGCGTAAGGGCCCCAGCAGTGGCGTAGCCAGGGGGGTGGCACACCGGGCACGTGCCCCCCCCCCCGAAATGTTTTTCGCCATGGCATACATAGCAAAAAATGTCCATTTCAAGGAGGTGCCCCCTCCGAAATCAAGGAGGTGCCCCCCCCCCCCCCCGAAAAAAATTTCTGGCTACGCCCCTGGGCCCCTGAGAATTTTTGGGTGCAAAAGAACAGTCACGCCGCTTTATGCAGCCCATAAAGATTGTGTGCTACAGGGAGGTCGTAGAGAATCAAAAATATTGAGGCGGAGAGGAAACAGGTGACCAAGTAAGCAAGCGAGGAAGTTAAGGCGACCCACCAGGGCAAACAGTCGGAGCAGCAGTCGGAGCAGCAGCAACTCTGTTCAAACGGCCCACCTAAGCAACGCCGCACACGAACAGTGCGCTTGTTCATGTGAAGCACACTAGCAAAAATCAGTGCAAATAATTATACTAATTCTCGAGTTTCACTTGCGCCGTTGGCGCCACCGCCGTTGCACGACTTTACCGCTTGCGCCTATGACTTCTATTCACACTTGAACGTCGTGGGCAAGCAAGGCAGGCCCTACTGAGGTGTTGTGTGTATTAAGGCGGAAGACAAATCTCTCATGAGTAAGACAGTTTGGAGGCGTGCATTGTATTCTTCACACTTGACAGATCTGCGTGCATTGTATTCCTTCCGCTTGACAGCTCTTCATCGGAAAGTATAACGCTTGTCGCTGAACTTACATAGCAACAAACGCACAATCCTGCGCAAACACATGTTCTTATAGTTTTCATTCGATTATTTCTGGCGTGATCTATATGAATGCAGGCGACGAGCAATATTAACTGGAAGAATCTGTGTTATATACTATACGCAACTATCTGCAGCGACATAAGTAACTTCCGTGGAATTGGTAATGTAGCCTTCCTGCAGTATACGCGACACAATCTAACAAACCTTGCATGCAAACTTCTCGCTGTCATCACGAAGACACAGTGCCGTGTGGCGGACAGAAGACATGAAAGACATTCTTGTCCTCCGGTCGATTGCCGCGACGCCCTGGTACGTATAAAGGGGCCCTTTTGTCACCCTAATCACGCTCCTTCACGTAAGTGCTACTTCCAACACGTGAACAAAGGATTCTTGACTAACGATGTTCGCGCGGTAGCCATCATGCTCTTCAAGCTCAAAATGCAGTGGCCCATATTGCTTTTCATGCGGCTAGGCTCCTTTGTGAAGTCAATAATGAGCTCTCAAATTAGCTGTGGTGGTGCGGGATCAACAAAATCAATAAAGACACGTATTGAACTTTAGGAAGAGCGGTGCCATTCCGTCCTTGTGGATTACGGTACTTTGAAATAAAAAAATTGTGAAAACATAAACTTTGGGAATCGTGACAACAAACACGAGCCGAGATGGAGCGATTGTATCATGGAAAAAAATAAACTGCCGGAAAATTACGCAACGTTTACACCATGCAAGCGGCGCAAGCCGAATTTCCACGAGGGGACCCAGCTATGAGACATCAATGAATTAGCAGACGGTTAGTGTAGCTTTGCGTGATGAAACTGTGGCCATTAGTAAAATATGAGCTGTTAAAGCTTTCTGCAAATTATCTCTGAATACGAGCACAGTGACTTCACACAGAGAAGTCCGTCGCTGATAGTGTGCTGAATTCAGCCTACGAAATCAATGTTAAGCTGATACGGATAACCTTTCTATTATGACGAATGATGCCAGAAGATATTGTTGCTGTCAATGAAAGTTGGAACATAAAATTTCGAGAAACTATCACTTACGTTACGCGTAGACTGTAGACTGCAACCACTGACACCTGTCGGTAGGTGTGCAGGACGTTAGCATGGAAGATGGACGCGCGCTAGAAAATAAAGCTGTATTTTTGCGATTATAAACAGCAGCATCAGTACCGACGACAATGTAGACACTTGTATATAAAGCTGAACAAGGAATTCAAAGAAATAACGCTAACGTATTTGAGTTTCCTTTGCAGTACGGTTATTAGATGAGGACGGACCCCATATGCCCGATGAACACGTTACTTCACTGACGTAAGGCAGGTGACATGACAAACATAGGCGTGCGCAGGGTTCCCTCCAGGGGTGGCGAATATTTATCGCAGCTACCCCTCCCTATCAAGTCAATCCAATGTACGGGGCAGACTTCGCGGCCCCCCTCTCTTATATGACCAGAGGAAGCTGACGACACCCTGACGCCCCCCCGCGCACGCCTATGATGATCAATACGTGAGCGTTTTGTTTTATAGTTTGAGCCCACCACACTAAGTTTGGGACAAACTAGGTTAACCGTAAGTTTTCTTAATGTTCCCACATCTTCAAGCAACAATAATCAGCTCTTATTGCTGATTATTGTTGAACGGTGCAGTAGCATTGGTCTTTGTATACTACCCTTCACGTTTGCAGCCCAAGGTAACAACTGAACCAAGCATGCAAGTATCACTAAACGTGACCGTGCTGCGTCCGAACAGTGAAATTAATGTACCACCGCAATAGCAATGCTACCTCGCGATCGCGGCCATGTCCAACGCGTGCATTAGGTGCCGAAGCTGAATCGGAGCCCATGGACACCATACGCGCTACCGGTGAAAGAACCGACCATCGTCATGTTCAGTGTCGCAATGAATGCTTGCAGAAGGCTGAGCAGGCCGCCCCACGCGACAAAAGCATCCAGGTCGACAGCCATTCGGCCTCTATTTGCTCACTGCCGAAATGGCCACATGGAAGAGAAAAGAAACAGAGCTGAGGAGCGAGACACTGAGGCTACAACAATCTGTTGACAAATGCAAAGACGAACTCTAAGCAACTGACAACAGGCCGCATTTTTCACGCCTATCACATGCCACTACGACTCTAGACTTGAACAACAGTGCCTGTTCGCCCACATCGGCCAGTGTTTCAGGCAGCGCGCCGCATATGCAGCTGTTTTTGTTTGTTTTTCTTACCACCACGATCTAATTGCTTCAAGCTCTCAGATGGTGGAATCATAGGCGTGCGCAGGGTTCCCCTTCAGGGTTTCGGGGGGGGGGGGCAAAGACGCATCACAGCACTCCTTACTAAGTCAATATATGGCGCAGACTTTGCACCCCTCCCCCTCTTAGGTGACTAGGGGGAAACGGCTGTCACCCCTGCCCCCCCCCCCCCCGCCCCCCCTCGTGCGCACGCCTATGGGTGGAATCACTTGGCATAGTTCCCCATTTTCTGCCATCCGCTGTTGATTTCTCTCCATGGCAACAAATCTAATTCTCAAACTCTTTACGAAGGGAAGGGGGGATCACATATATCCCTGGAAGCAGTCTAGTGACATTTCGTGCTGTTTAGCGCATGAACCTCAGGCTTGCATAGTACGTGTGCTACACCAGGGCACGGTAGTATGCATCAGGGAACTTTGAGCGCCCAGAGAGAGAGAGAGAGAGAGATATGGGATGCGGAAAGGCAGGGAGGTTAACCGGAAATCAAGTATCTGGTTGGCTACCCTGCACTGGGGAAGGGGGTAAGGGGAGACAGAAATTAAGGAAGAGAGGAATGAGAGAGGGAGGGAAGCAGAAACACACACACACAAACACAGGAGCGTCACAAGCGTTCAACGAGGCGGGTCGCTCGCAGGAACTTCAACAGCGCCTTCGTCGCTTTCAGGCGTGAAGCTCGATCTCCCCGGCATTTCAATATCGACTTCTCAGAAAGAGGCTCGTCGTCGAGTCGCGCAAACACTGCTGCGAGGGACTGTCTCTGAGAGCTGTACTGAGGGCACTGACATAAAACATGTGCAATGGTTTCATCAGTGCCGCAATGTTCACATGCAGCACTGTCTGCCCATCCGATGCGGCAAGCAAAGGCGTTCGTAAACGACACCCCAAGCCACATGCGGCAGAGAACGGTCGTCTCAGATCGGGGTAGGCCAGATGGAATTTCAAGTCGTAGACATGGATCCAGGCTGTGAAGACGGGTGTGGAGAAAACCGGGCGTGTTCCACATAGACCTTGCGACATCATGTGCGAGCATATTAATCTTTGCTGCTGCGTCGCTTCTTGACAGTGGAATAGGTTCCATCTCGCCATTTTCATGAGCATTCTTAGCTGCGTCGTCGGCATGCTCATTACCAGTGATGCCGCAGTGACCTGGTAACCATTGAAGAGTTACGTCGTGCCCCTTGTCTATTAGCTGATGGTATAGCTGTCGTATTTCCAGCACCAATTGGTCTTGAGGCCCACGACGTAGAGCAGTTCGAAGGCACTGCAAAGCTGGTTTCGAATCGGTAAAAATAGTGTACTTTAGTGGAAGTTCTCTGTCGATCCTGCGGAGTGCGCTGCGGAGTGCCGCGAGCTCCGCGGCAGTCGATGTCGTCTTGTGTGACGTTCGAAACTGGATGCTTTCGGCCTTTGCTGGGAAGATCACAGCTCCTGCAGATCCTCCAACAGTTGTCGAGCCGTCCGTGTAAAGTTTAATATGGTCTTTGTATACTTCGTGCAGCATGAGCAGAGTCAACTGCTTCAGAGCTGGCGACGAGAGCTCCGCCTTCTTGCGGATCCCTGGCACTGTCAAGCGCAGTTTTGGTCGGCCCAAACACCAAGGGGGGTGTCAGGATGCGTTCCGGAGGCGTGTGGTCTGTTGGAAGGAAGTCCCGATAAGCCAGTATTCTCTTACAGAAGGGGGCACTCGGTCGGTCTTCTGGAAGTGAGCGCCCAAGCTTTCAGTATTAGCTCCGGTCAAATACTGCTTTATAAAATCGACTTTCAGACTGTCAGAAAACGACTTACCGTCAGGCGAACATAACAATTACAAAACAATCATCCGCGCATCACTTCCGTGCGTTCTCTGGTATCGGGCAAGCAGACGACGCGTGAGCGCCTCGATCAAATAGCCGCGAACGACACATGCCTTTGAAATGAGCTGGTTGCACAGAACAAGTGCTTCGCTATTATTGCTTACAAGTTGTCATTATGCTTTAAACACAGCGAATAGAGCCGAAAACTGAACCACATGGCAGCATCGAATGCAGCTACGGCATCTGTTTCCGCGAGCGACGACGCGACGGATAATCTACTCCAGCGGCGGCGCGTGGCGGCTAAACGCCGCACTAACATTGCGCTCCCCTCATTTTCCCATGCACAGAACGATAGAGGACGTGCTGCCCGAGCACGTGCGCGAGGCTGATTAGCCAAGCAGCTAGGTGGTAGAACGAGCTACTTAAAGGGGGGTTTTTCACCCCTTGCAATATGCACTTAAAGGGGTCATGACATGGTCTCCCACCAAAGTGTGGTTTTCAGCGAAAAACAAAAGTAGAGGGTCTGTTGTGCCTGTACAAATACGAGCAAAATGGACTGTAAAATGATATTTCATTGCAAAATGAGCCCTAGAAGTCGCAGGCTGTAAATTCCACCCACCGCTGAAGACCGCCACTTTGCCATGGCGTTTCTGACGTCATTTGCTTCATGGAGTGGAGCCATCGTCTTCTACCTAATGTCAGCCGCTGCAGGTCGTTCTGTTTTCAATGCCTGAACTGAAGAAAGCTGAAATAGCTCCATTGTACATGCAGCTGACCGCGAAACTTTGTTGGCCGGAATACAGACGCTCGCAAAGCAACCGGCTTGTAACGTCATGGCTCGCGAAGGCACCAGTGTTGTCAGACTCCCGGGCAGCTCGCGTGTTTATAAAAATGCTCGTTATAAATTTAGTTCTCGACGAAACGCGCCGAAATTTCGCAAGCTTGCTTGTGAACACCCAAGGATTAACATATATAACACTGATTATGAGTGGAAATTTGGGTGTCATGGCGCCCCTTTAAGTCAAAACATGCTATCGTCAAGCGAATTAAGCCAAGTCATGCTACGACCGAGGTAATTAATATTCGTTTTGCTAAGACAATGTCAATTAAGCACTGTCTGGCTATGACCGATCTAAGGCCATGCTAATTAAAGTAATGCTAATTAGGAGCACGGCTATTACCATTACGCTAACTAGCTATATGCTAACTGAGGCCACGCTAATTACGTCTAAGTTAATTAAGGCCATCATAAATAAAGCAATACCGATTAGGACAGAACTACGCAATAAACGTTAAATTAGACCTTAGTAGTTAGGAACAAGTTAGTTAATATCATCGAAATTGAGAACGAGATGACGCGGTCTTCACTCCTAAGCAGACCGAGCAGACGATCCGACTGAGTAGACCTTGAGCGACATAAAAAGCCGGTAGCTCGAAGAAGCTAGGTCAGAAGACCCGCTGATGGCCCCAACCTTGCAGTAAAACAGCGCCAGCGAAAACAAGCAACCAAACGAGGAAGAACGACACGTGCACAAGGCGCACTAACAACTTAAATTTTTTTGAGTAGTTGCGAAGACTAAATACTGGTTGTACATGTATAAACAAAAGAGAGCAAATTTAAAGAGCATTACGTGGTCACTCCTACTGCGCGTGCAAAACGGCTGCTGTAAGAAATCTGAAATCTTTCTCACACCGCATAGCAGATGGCCTGCTGATACAGTATCCCCCGAGATTTTTTAAAGAGCGAAGCTCCTTAGGCCGGCACCCCGCCATCGCCGTCGCCGTTGAAGCTCCCTGGCACGGTGCCAACTGTGGCGTCTTCCGCTCACGTGGGAGGATAAACGAGCTTTATGAGCGCTGGAACGCGGATGGCGTCTGAACGATGCGCAAAGCGCGAGAATACGAACGCATGCGAAACGGAGGCAGATTAGTCTCCCTCTCCCTCTTTCTTCGACTCTGCCCTCTCCCTTCAAACCAGCGAACGCGTGAAACCATCGCTTCACCCTGTCGTCCACCCAGTGGTTGGTCCGTTGCCTGGACCACGGCCGAGCCTGGACAATGAAACGCCGCACGCGCTCCGAACGCCGCGTGCGTCCCATTTCTAAGGAGCTTCGCTCATCTGTTGTATTCGTACACGGAACAACTGCTAGTTTTTCTCTACGACTTCAACAACCTCCCTGATTAATCTGAATTGGACATGTCCCCAGCGTTTTCAAATCGAGGTGGCAACCGAAATCCCTATAATGAATACCTAGATACCCTGATACCACTTTCGCTGTAAGGTATTTGGGCTCTATTTATCTATCATTTAGGCATATTCATGTTTCTCCTACGCGTGTCACACCGCAAGACAAATGAATTGCGTAAACCACATTTTAAGTGCACTGTACAAACCTGTTGCGATGCATTTTAGTGCACACGTATTTTTTATTATCTTCATTAACTGCTTGCAAGCTTTTCGGGTGCGGTAAAGACTACCTTTACTCCCACCTATTCCGCCACTTTCTTCAGGATGTGTGAAACGGAATGGGTCTGTGGAATAGCGGATACATTCCTTCTGCTAAATTCTTGTACATTCTTGTGATGACGTCGTCATATGACGTCATCACAGATGTGACACATGTGAAGTCACAGATCACAAAAAATGTGACATCACGACGACGTCACGATGACATCATAATGACCTCTTCACATGAAATCTTCGATTGGCCAAAGGTGGGCCTGTCACTGAGGCAGTACGCAACCAGGCGAGGTGCTGGAAGCTTGGAATGTGTCCGATCACGAAGGCAGTGCAAAACCATGTAAGGGGCAGGAAGGTTTCTGAGGGGGCTGTAAAGGCTCGTTCAAGTGTAAAGGCTCCTTCGTGCCTACGACCAGCACTGGTCTCGCCTCGTCACCAAGTAAGTCGCAAACAAACTCGTCGAAAGCGGCCGCAAATGACCGCTTTATGCTTAAAACGACTACTTTAGTTGAGTCGCTCGGCGCTCGATTTTTCAGTCGCCTGACTGCAGTCCCAAACCTCTGAACAAATCAAATGCACAGCAGGCGGATGTCAGCTTATGTTGCGGGGCAATAGCAATGTGAGAATGCGTGAATTCTGTGTGTCGACGAGGGCAAGTCTCACTTATGTGTTAAAGTCGGTCGCGTACAGTCGCTTTTTGGTCGCCAATTGAAAATAGTCGCGGGACCGGTGCGAGTGGCATGTGTGAATGAGCCATAAGCAAGCGCGTCACACTCTGCCAATGATGTCACTACTTTGTCGCCGGGTAAAGGAAAATGATTTTTATACGAGTGTGGAAGGTCGACCACACCACGTGTTTGCGCGGGCGCGGCTGCTCACACGTAACAGCTGCAATACAAATATGAGTGGCGGGAATAAGTGCTGACTAAACGTTTTGTTTTATCAGTAAAACTTGAAAGAAAGCCAGTTAGAAGGACTCCCATATGTTGGTCCATAGAGTCGAAGCATTGCTCGTCTTTCAGAACATAGGAATCGAAACACAACAAATCGATATAAGATCTACAGATCTCTTGATTTACCGTTTACTACGTGTACGTTGTTTTGAATCCCTTGTGTGATCGCGATAAAACCGATTACGGGGCGTTAAAATAAGACGAGTACTTACCACTTGCCTATATAGTTTCTTGGATGAATACATTTCATCAATAATTCCAGATAGCCCCAACCTGTGTATCACGCCGAATATAATACCGGCGAGCGTCTGTGAAACTGAAGTGTTGCCACAGCCGAAAGCCTTCCTCCTGATGATTCATGTGAGAGCAAATCGTTTGCTAGGATGCGCGTGTGGCATAATACACGCTGAATACAACCTTCAGCCAGATTCTACAGTCGACTGCGGCTGACTGCATATTCATGAGGAGCAGGAATGCGGAAAGAGTGCTTTGCGGTTCTTGTTGAGCAATATATAGCCCGTTACAGGGCGATATATCATGGGAATACGGGTGCAAGGAAGGCCGGCGTCTTCATCTCAACGCGGACCTGCGCAACCAATAACGGCTTGAACGGACAGCAATACGGGGGGCTGTAGGCGCGGAAAGCTTCACATTGAAACAGTGAAAGTGTTTGTGTGAGTAGCCAATATCGAAATTCTGCGGATCATGTATACCATCCACGTCTAGCATTCATGCATCGTTTGTGTTTCTGTATATCTTAACACAATTTTGTTTTGGTAGTGAAGCACCACGTTCTCTGCTCCTATGAAGCACGTTTTTTTTTTTTCGTAGAAACACATGCTACTTTTCATGCCATGAGTCTCTTAGCGTGCTCACGTGAAAAGCTAGGCCTCTTTTCAAAACGTGGTGAGGCTCAATATTTCTCATAGAAGGGAATGCAAAGAGTTTCCGTATACGTCCGTAAACACTTCATTCTTATTTAATGAGAATAAGCACCATTTTACACAACGCAGTCTTTCGGGCTTCGGCTTTGGCCAGCAGAAGTTCTTTTTTTATCCTTTTCATTTTCCTTTAGAATATGATTTAGACATCAAAATCAAATATGTGTATTCAATGACTTCGTTATCTACAGCCTTCTCATGGTTGCGACTATGAAAGAAATGTACCCGCCCTGTTTGCTTTCTCATTAACAATCGGCATTGCTATGAAGCTTTCTAATAGCACCATAACACTGCATTAAATGCATAGCTGGATGGCTTGGTTCACCGAAATGGCGCGCAAATGGATTCCAAATGGCTTCAAACACTATGGATCAGTACTCAATAAGAGTAATTAACTGTGTGACTGGCCCTACTACACGAAAATGCTTTTTGCAGCGTTGTCTGTAGTACGCACAGAGGCCTGGAATGGAAGGCACGTTTATAACTCGTTAAAGAAAACCAGGATGGAAATCTTCGCGTACATCGTATCACTGATATTTTGTCCAATTATTTTCACATGAGGATGCGAAAAGCTGACAAACATTTGTATTTGATAATGTGGGCCATGTCCTGAAGGATCGATATTTCATGTCAAAGATGATTTACAAAGGAGGTTCGCAAAGACATCCAAAGAGTCCTGTTTCGTAAACCTTTTCTAAAAAAAAATCAATTCCTAATGGCGAACGCTTAAGTTCTGCAGATGCATTATTAGAAAATCACGACAAGCTATCATTAAGGGCTTGAGATCGTAGCAACTGCAGCAAATGTAGACCGTGGTAGGCGCCCAATATTCTGTACACAGCTAAACCTCCTTTAAAGCGCTCGTTTTAACTAAGTGCAATGCACGTTTTACAGCAAAAGCTGTAATGAGATCAAAACAACAGTAGTTTTTGGCGCCATAGTTGTCCGAAGCGGCTGCCGCCACCTTGCCATGGTCCGTCACCACTATCGCTGAAAATAAGAAAAAAAACTAAGGAGAAAAAAAAGTCCAGCATTCTACAGAGTTCTAGCTAGGGGCCCCCTCCGTGGCAGCCCAGTGTTCTACCAGATATCCATACCAGTGCTTGAACCTCCTTCGCAACAGGACCCTATACAGCAGGGGTCTCAAACTCAACTCAGCCTGCGGGCCGCAGTCGCGCAATTTAGTCCCGCAAGGGCCGGGGCAGTGAAGGTAAAAGCGGGGGGGGAGGGGGGGGGGGTTGTACAATTTGCTTGAAAACGCGGCCATTTGAAAGAAAGTTTTCCCATAACTCATATACAGGTAATTTCTGAAGGAGGTTCGGTGCCAGGATTCCAAAAACACGTCGATACCGATCTCGAAACTGACTCAAATCTGAACGCCGATTGTGAAATATAATTTTTGTTTCACGGTTATGTTTCAAAACAAAGTGAACACATGGGATGCCTCACGCAACAGTGCGTTAAACCAGTCAGGTCTGTGTACCTAAGGAACATACTTAATAGGAACAATAAAATATAATACGAGGGGCAAACACAGTCATGTGAGGGCCGCGGGCCGCAACCGAGAGCCTGGCGGGCCGCATGCGGCCCGCGGGCCGCGTGTTTGAGATCCCTGCTATACAGGCTTCATGTCGGGAAGCCTGTATCAATTATTGGTCAGCTACCAGTCATCCCCCCGTCCACTGGAAGGAACCACGTTCACATCTTATTAATAAAAATTAACAAGGATGCGGAGGAAAGTACAGGGGAGGTTATTTGTAGGAATTGGAATGTAAATGCGAAGAAAGAACAGTTGACGGAAAGATAACGTGCCGCTGGCAGGGACCAAGCCTGCGACCTATGAATAACGTGTACGGTGCTCTACCAACTGAGCTACAACGGCGGCCGTCCTCCCGTCCTCTTTATGGGGTATATATGTGCATTTAAACGTCAGAGTGTCAGTCAGCGTCGCCAGTAGCCATGACGGCGAGTGTGGAACACTCTTTTATTGCGATAGCAATTATATTGCTGATTTTTGCCGTGGCCGTAATGTCCTGGATATGTACACATATTTATATATCTAAAAAAGGGGCATAAGAAAAATAAATCAGTAGAAAAAAATTTTGAAGCAACTGATCGGGGATTCGAACCAGCGACCCCTCGCTCCGCAGCCTGCTGCGCTAGCCAACACAGCCACACGCCATGCTTGTGACAGCGATATAACGGCAAGCTATTCTTATGCACCATTTGCCGCACGCGGTACGCAGGTCTCGGAACAGCTTGAGCGTGTTTTCTATCACGCAACCCTTTTGCAGTTTCTTTCAAATTGAAAACTGCCGTTGAGACGCGCACAAAAAAGTGGCTCCCTTCTGTACCACTCATGATTTAGAAGGGAAAAAAAAGAATACCGGGCGCACTTGGCGTCAGACGCCACCGCGTGGCAGGAGACGCAGAGGGGTCATTCCACGCGCCGCAGCTTAAAAGAAAAAGAAGTATCAAACAGCGTCGAAAAGTTGGCCCATCCCCCCTTTGTGGGTGAGCGCCATCGGCAAGATGTCATCATCATCATCATCATCAAGTCTAACAGTATCATATAAACAATTCTTGGCCAATCCCCCCTGAGTGGGTATGAGCCATGCAGAGGCAACAACAACAACAGCGTCGGCTTCTGCATTGTGGACACTCGCAACGCGTTGCTCAAATACAAACACATAACAACTGTGACAGTTGTTAGTTCACGCTTGTCCTGTGTATACCTATGCGCATTTTTCGAGCCTCCTTCTTTGTGCTGCGGTGGCGCTCGGCAAGTATGGAGCTGCTTGTCGTTCGTCGTGTGACATTCTAATTTCTTGCTATCGCAATCATTGCTTCGCCCTAGTGGCGAAACTGACTTTTTTCTGCCTGTTGGCGTCCCGTAGGATGTGATCTTATTACGAGCTGGCGGCTGACCAGTAATGCCGCGCATACTAACTGAAAGCATCAAGTCTGCCAAAACGAGGCCCTCGCTATCAATGAAAGAAAGAAATGAAAATTGAAGGGCTCGTTTTTCTTTGGATAGACACAATATTAATGAAAATTAACAGGCAATGATGGCCAATGAAAGTATAGGTGACGTTATTTCTAGTAAATGCAATGTAAATGTGAAGACAGAAAAGTCGGCGAAAAGATAACTTGCCGCCGGCAGGGACCGAACCTGCGACCTTCCAATAACGCGTCCGATGTTCCTACCACCTGAGATACAGCGGCAGCCATCCCCCGTCCACTTTATGGGGTATATATGTGCGTTTAAACGTAGGAGTGTCAGCCCTTAAATTCCCACTCCTTTCCTTCCTTCATTTATAGCAATGGTCTCGTTCTGGCAGACTTCATGACTTCAGGCAGTATGCGAGGGATTATTGGTCAGCTACCAGCTCGTAATAAGATCATGTGCTACGTGATGCCTACAGGCAGAAATAGATTGTTCCACACTTGCCGTCGTGGCTTCTGGCTGCGCTGACTGACACTCCCACGTTTAAATGCACATATATACCCCATAAAGTGTACGTAGGTATGGCCGTCGCTGCAGCTCAGTTAGTGGAGCATCGAACGCGTTATTCGAAGGTCGCAGATTCGGTCCCTGCCGGCGGCAAGTTATCTTTTCATCCCATTTGCTTTCTTCACATTTACACTACAATTACTTCAAATAACGTCCCTATACATTCCTTGGCATCATTGTCTGTTAATTTTCATTAATATTGTGGCTAACAAAGAAAAACAAGCCCTTAAATTACGACTTCTGACGTATACGTATGAAAAAAGTACGTAAACAGGGGTTTTGTGCTCCAGCCGACGTTTAGACAAGTGGATTTGTCTTCCTGAAGGCTAGAAGCAAGGCAAGTACACTTTTCGAAACGTCGGCTCGAGCACACAAACCCCGTTTATGGATTTTTTTTTTATCGGAAGCACCCATCTTCCCCTTCCTGCCGTATTTTGGATTTGCACGTTCACATATGTAATATAGTGTGGTAAAAGAGTAAAATAACAACCAGCCGTCAGAAAATGCGAATTGCGTAACGCGTGGGTTGTTGAATGCTTGCAACCGATTACAAAAGGCTCAACCATAAATCTTCATCGTCATCAGCCACAGCTTCAACAACAAGAAGAAGATTTTTAATGACAAGAAAGAGAAGAGATCGGCCTGGACAGCGGGTTTCTAACCTGGTACTCCTCAAGGAGGTAAGGAGAAAAGGGAGAGAAAGAGAAAGAGGGAGGTGTGATGATAGGTGACTATCCGTTTCCTCAGAACCCCAAGAAAGTTATTGTAATATAAGAGAGTAAAAATTCAATCAGCCCTGCTTCGCGGATCCTGTTGAAACAGCGAAGATGGTGGTCTTCCCTTGACCAGTTTAGTGTAGCCGTGACTCGCCGCCATGTCTACTAGCGGCGCTGACTAACCCGATGCTTAAATGCACATATATACCCCCTAAAGTGCACGAGGGATGGACCTCCGCTGTAACTCACTTGCTAGAGCATCAGACGCGTCATTGGAAGGTTGCAAGTTCGGTCCCTGCCAGCGGCAAGTTATTAAGGCTAAAGCCTTTAATGTCTCATGCTCACGTCCGTCCGGTGTCCGTCCGGCGTCCGTCCGTCTGGTGTCCGTCCGGCGTCCATCCGTCCGTCCGGCGTCCATCCGTCCGTCCGGCGTCCATCCGTTCGTCCGGCGTCCGTCCGTCCGTCCGTCCGTCCGTCCGTCCGTCCGCCCGTCTGTCCGTCCGTCCGTCCGTCCGTCTGTCCGTCCGGATGTCCGTCTGTCCGTCCGTCCATCTGTACGTCCGTGCTTCCGTCCGTCCATCAGTCCGTCCGTCTGTCCATCTGTCCGTCCGTCCGTCTGTCTGTCTGTCTGTCTGTCTGTCTGTCCGTCCGTCCGTCCGGCCGTCCGTCTGTCCTTCCGTCCGTCCGTGTGTCCGTCCGTCGGTCTTTCCGTCCGTCTTTCCGTCAGTGGAATGGCCACACGCTTTCGCCGAACACACTTTGGAATGTACAAAGTGTCCTTCAATTTTTTTTGGTCGACTTTTAGATGTGAAGCATCTTATGGCGAAGCTTAATCCGGTGGTGGTGGTGTGCCGCGTGGCCGCCCTTACTGAGCATGCTCAAACCCTTTCAAAAAATAAAAAAAATCCTCCTCTCCCCCTCTCTCTCCTCTAGGCATCCCTTCCCGCGGCAACCACACCCTCACTGCGCATGCGCCTCCCCTCCTCTCTCCTCTAGGCATCCCTGCCCGCGGCGACCCCAATCCCACTGCGCATGCGCGTCCCCCCCTCTCTCTCCTCTAGGCGTCTCCCTGCCCGCGGCGTCCACACTCCCACTGCGCATGCGCGTCCCCCCCCTCTCTCTCCTCTCCTACGCTCCCCCCCTCTCTCGCCTCGCGACGCCGACGCAGGCAGCGTCTGCTAGCGAGTTTCTTGGTTGAAAAAACCGACTGCTCGCGCTGCACAACCGTTCACTGGCCACCCCGTATATATAGCACTGAATCTTGACCTGCAAGGTGGTGCCGGTGGGAGATTTCTCCTGTGCGTTGTTGAACAATAAAAATTCGCAGCGTGCGCTTTAACTAAAAGCGGACTGCGGGTCTCTGTGTCTAGTCGGAATCTTCTGTCTCTCATTGCCCATTAGCAGCGATTGGCATGTTCCAGTAGGAAACACCGCTCCATCACTGCGTGCTTTGCGCCTACCCAGTTTTCTCTCCTGCGCAACGCTGCGATGAGCGCCAGCGTCAACGCCGCCGCCAGTGTAAGCGTTAGCGCCCGCTGCTTCGCATCTACACATGGTTCCCTTTAGCGGGAGATGGTGTAATTTTTCTTTCTTTCTTTCTTTCTTTCTTTCTTTCTTTCTTTCTTTCTTTCTTTCTTTCTTTCTTTCTTTATTTCTTTCTTCTTTCTTTCTTTCTTTCTTTCGTTCTGTTTCTTTCAGCGGAATAAAAGTGTCTTTGCCGGTAGAATACAGCAGAAATAAAGGCTTAATAACTCAAACAGATAAAAGCACGTCCATACCAGGAAAACGTTTTCCTGAAACGCCCAATTTCTAGTAAGGAGCAGTGGGAATGCTGCCTTGCGCAGCTGGAGGTCCGACATTCAGGAGGCCATCCTGGACTGGGCTGAGAGGGTAGAGGTGGCCTACTTCAAGTAGTTCCTCCCCCCCCCCCCCCCACACACACACACTCTCTGTCCTATTGCCCCCCTTCCCCTTAAAGAGGGACAAATAAAGTTGTTCATTCATTCATTCATTCATTCATTCATTCATTCATTCATTCATTCATTCATTCATTTTCTGCGCACCATGCGCGAGTTCTCCTCTCGTGCCGACACTTCGTTCTATTCTATCTCTAATACATATTTTAACACACTCCGGGGCCTGAGGTGAAAAATTCGAGGGGTTAAAACCGTGGAAAGTGTCGTAAAATTTCATTTCCAATGGTCAACTTACTTTAAATGCTCGGCCCACCCCGTGTTTACCCTTCGTACATCCAGTGATTGCTGCACTGGTCACAGCTTTTTGCCTTTGAACTTTAACTTTCTTCTCTTGTTCATGAAATAGCTCATAGCCTCGTATTTTCTCCCTGATTGGGGCATGTAATCTTTGTTACCAACTCCTCAATAGTTGTGGCGCTGTCGCAATTTACTCTTCGCGGTGTTTCTACTCTAGAGCAAAACCTCTTAGAATCCATAAGGAAAGGATTTGCCGCATAATCTAATACATGCTCCACCTGAACACCACACCGCTGCACAATTAGAAAACATTATGTACATTTGCTTATCATCACCATAACCTGCCCGGCGATATCTACTGCCGTAATTCCAAATGGCCTGGAGTTATGCACATGTCTATATGGACGAGGCACTTCTGGTGCACTTGCACACATCACGGAGCACACATTGAACACCTTCGTGTTGCACGGGTCACGACTTGTCTTGCTCTCGCCACTGGAAAACTAGCATGAATCTCGACTATCGTGGCACCAACACCACCGCGAAGCACTTTTCCGTGAGCACGCATAAGGATGAGGTGAGTTACCAGATTTTTCTGCAATGCCCCCGGTGTTTTCATGCAGCACGTGAGATCGGTGTTCTCAATGCGTGTTCGTATACTTAACGTACGTTTGTCGTAGTTGAATGCGTCCTCGTTCTCCAAAGAAACTTTTTATACATGTCCATCAGTTTGTTATCGTCTAATGGCCTTGTCGTATTGTTGTCTTGGCTCTGGCTCCATGGAAATGTTTCATGCTGAACTGCGAAGTAGTCGCACAGCAACTGCTCGGTTATTTGCGAGTCTGTCTGTCTGTCTGTCTGTCTGTCTGTCTGTCTGTCTGTCTTTCTTTCTTTCTTTCTTTCTTTCTTTCTTTCTTTCTTTCTTTCTTTCTTTCTTTCTTTCTTTCTTTCTTTCTTTCTTTCTTTCTTTCTTTCTTTCTTTCTTTCTTTCTTTCTTTCTTTCTTTCTCATTTGTACCTTTCGCGCTTTCTTTCTTTCGCATTGCGCAAGACGTCCTCCCAACTTCTTCCTGCCTCCATGCCGGGATGGGACCTTCATCCACTTGCTTAGCAGCGCAACACTTCAGTTGCTGCAGGCCATAACCACAGCCATGCGTTCATATTCAGGCAATGTTAAATTTGGCAACGTGTAATGACAAGTGGGAGGTCAGGGAACAAACGGGGGTTAAGGATATCATAGTTGAAATCAAGAAGAAGAAATGGACAAGGTCCGGGCACGTAGCGCGTAGGCAGGATAACCACTGGTCATTAAGTGTAATTGACTGGATTTCAAGAGAAGGAAAACGCGTGAGGGGAGACAGAAAATCAGATGGACAGATGAGATTAAGAAGTTTGCAGGCATAACGTGGCAGCAAAAAGCTCAGAAGCGGGTTGATTGGCGGAACATGGGAGAGGCCTTTGCCCTACAGTGGGCGTATTCAGGCTGATGATGATGATGATGATGATGATGAATGACAACTGACCTCGATAAGCCAACGGACTGCAATATCAGAACCGGCTGATCGCCGACTAGCCCCCGATTGAGAGCATCATTTATTGGAAAATGGCTCATACAAATACGCACGCCACCGGCGCATCTCCGAAGGTGCCATTTCTGCACACGCGCCGGCGCCGGGTTTTTTCGCGAACAACGCCGCCGCCTCCAAGATCTGTAACTGTTAACAAACTTCGCATTAATAATTACACCAAGAAGAAAAAAGTGTAACCTATGTATACCTAATCTTTCTTTTACAGCTTCAACTGCGTACGCGTTTGTCGCGTCTCGAAGAAACCTGTGTTATCATATCTCTTTTTTGTTCGTCTTCCTCGGGAGAGTTAAGCCGTGAGCGGCACGTTTTATGAGTAACATTCATAATATGAATCTCTGAGGCACGCATTTGTCATTTCGCAACCTTGGAAACTGCGCTGCGTAGCACAGAAGTGCAGCCTGTAACGCGCATACCGGCATCGCTCTGCGTAAATCTGCCTCGATATGTTCTTTCAAACCGTGGTCATTTTTTATGCGCCTCATTTGCAGCCTTGTAAAATTTACGGCTGCGCTTTCGAGGCTATCAAACCGTCTTTTCGACATGTTGGACACGCGAGAAGCGAGGTGGATGTCACGATAAGAAACCAGTCGTCCGTTCAGCGCTGCCTTTCAAACCATCCTGAGCTGCTCAAATTATGGCCTCGCGCAGAAAACGCTGGCCCGCTCTGACCTGGAAAACACGGGCACGAAGCAAGCTGAATTATCTTGGGCTGGGGGGTGCTGCCCTTTCATACGGACGCCTTACGCACTTTAAATGGTGGCAATGAACTCGATCTCCTTAAGCTCCACTTGGAACAACACGAACTAAAATTAGACGATAAACAATTAACCGGGCCTAATGTGCAATGGTCGAGGTTTGGCACCGTGAAAATATTAGACTTTGCTGAAGATAAGTGCACATTTCGAAGTTAAACGACTATAAATAAACAGAAATAATGATACATTTGAAATCCATGTTTCCCAGTCAGTGGGTTATCTCATTTCCTCAGATGCAGATTCAGTAGCCTTTAATTCGTAAAACATAAAGACTGCAAGCAGCAATAAACATTTTCACTTGCCACACAAATACTTCAGCATACATCTGAAAAGCATAAGTAAACCGGTTGCTGTATTCATCTTCTTTGCATGTACAGAAAAGCGTAATATAACTCCCCTCTCTTGCTGAGGAAGGCCAGGTTTAACATGTTTATTCAAGAGTGGTCGCACTAGATGACAATGAACGTAATTTCTGTGCATACAAACTATCCACTATCATGAATTTATGTACGCTGCGCCGGGACCTATTGTAAACCCAATGCCGCGCCCTGTTTTCTTTTAATTGTTCCGAGGATGGTATGTGGCGGCTATTTCACTGTCCCAGTGAAGTGGCACGAATGCACCACAACGTCATTTTGCAGCTACACGGCTTCGTATGCTACGCATCTCCTTGTTTCTTGGTAGCTGCAGTATGCTGTGTCATGACTTAGTATTATGAGTTGCAGCGCAAGGATCACTAGCAGATATGCTTATTACATACCTTTATGTGATATAGCATAGGCGATGGGCTTTAGTGGAACACGTATAGTCAAGGAGTTTTGTATTTAGGCTGTCTTTCGTACCCTGATTCCTGTTGTTTTATCTGACAAGACCGGAGCGTATTATGTATAACCAGGTAGATATTACGAATCTGGCATAGAATCTGGCACGAATCTGGCATCGCTGTAATTTCAAGGTACTTGCACATTCATCAGATAAACGCTGCGCAAAGGCCTCGTTGCGGTGACCACGAAAAACAATGCTTCTATAGCATTTAAAAGCCAATAGCCATCAGACCACAAGTACGGCTTAAGAACGCGTTTACGGCAACGGAAAGTGTCGAAACCGAACTTCCCATAGCGAAAATGCAGTGATGGATGGATGGATGAAAGAACTTTATTTAGGTCCAATAGGTCGCGCTAGTTTCCTAGCCAGAAGCGGGCCGCCCCCACGTTGGGACTGAAAGTCTGGCCCTTACGGCCGCTTCGCGGGCCCGTTGGACTACGCAGCACTGTCCCTTTGTCAATAATTAGCCCGTAGGAACTCCTCGAGTGGATGTAGCCCTGTATTTAGGGCACCTTTATTAATTAGTGAATTTATTTTAACTTTATTCATACGCTCGAGACTAAACGGCAGTATAGGGTAATCGTTAACGCATGATTCATGAATCGCACACACACAAGTGTGTGTGTGTGTGTGTGTGTGTGTGTGTGTGTGTGCGCGCGCGTGTGTGTGTGTGTGTGTGTGTGTGTGTGTGTGTGTGTGTGTGTGTGTGTGTGTGTGTGTGTGTGCGCGTGCGTGGGTGCACACGTGAGTGTGTGTGTGTTATCCACATCGCAATTTTTGTGCTAAAACAGGGTCAGTGATAAAATCGTCCTTTCATGAAGTTACTACGATACTATGTATTTACTTTTTATTATGCTTGTCCAGGTATGACGTGAGATATTTAACTTAGCTAGAAGAGGAAAAGTCTGCATAAATAACAGTGGATGTAAATAATGTGGAACGATAAGGCATGCTTGCAATATTGACTTTGCCGCAAACGCATTTAAGCTATTTTGAGGGCTACTGCAACATACAGGCGGTCATATGTTCGCGTTCATTTACTTCACTTCACTCATTTACTTGTAAAATATCTGGTAATTGTGTTTCGTTATAATTGATGAAATGCTACTATATATGTATCTTTGGAGCTGCAGCGTGTCATCACCATGGGCATTATAACATTTTCAGTATGATTTTTTTAAGGCTCTAAACGAACAAGGACGGAAAAATGAATTGCCATCATACCCAAGCACACGCACTTTCAATTTAAATCACTACAGACGCCGACTTGTCCAGAGAGGCCTCAGTGACCTTTCCATATCACCACTATATTCCGCGTGTAGCAACTTGCGAGCCGATGACACCCGATGTGATAGCCTAACTGCACCTTACTTTCATTCAAATGGTAGCCTCCTTTATTTTTGCGCTTTGCTCTCAACAGCACAGTGAAGCCAGTGCAACGGGGGTGTCATGATTACCATCAGCGGCATTGCAATTATTTAAAAGAACGTAGATGCGTAGCAGGGCAGGCCGAACATCTGGTCGAGAAATAAATATTCGTGACACGATTTTGTGAATGTGCCGGACAAACCCAAACGGTGGCCTCCTGATTACAATCACTCAGAAAATACAGTTTGACGCTTTTCTAAACGAAAGTTTCTTTGCATTTAGACTGCACATTCCTGAAACAGCAAAATACACAACCGTCATGAGACGGGCACGCTATTAATCTGGTGTCAATAATATATTTAGCTTTCTGTGAATTTTTTTTTTTACAGAAATGCAGTCATGTGAATGGCGTTCATCGAACTCATCACAATAGTCCACCGTCATGACGCGCATCGCATGCTTGATGAAGTCAGCTTTATCGTAGGGCTCCGTCCATACTACCGGTCCGTATAGTCCTAAGGCACTTAGGGATGTCTTTTGTTGGCGGAGCCTTCGCTTGAATTCACGTAGCTTCATGTGGTTTGCACGTTGCAACCAAGGCACATAATTATCCTATCAAGGTCACTACGAAAACGATATCACATTCAGAAATTGCTCATTAACATGACCAATTCATAAAAGAAGAATAAAGCTTCTTCGGTGTGAGAGCAGTGCCGATGGCACCGGAAGCTTATCATAAATCACTAAACACTCTTTTTCAGCCGATATTACCTGCTAGTTGTAAGAAATGAGCTACTTTGCTTTTTTTGTTTTAGTTTATAAATTATGATTCGTGTAAGGTATTTTAATTGCTTTACTTCAACAACTTACTTATACAGTTCAGTGCACTCTTGCACAGTGTTACGGTGGACTCAACCTCGCAGTTATCCGTAACCTAGTAAAATCTTTTCTCATAATACAGCAATGTACGTTAGCAGCTTTTCAGTCTCCATTTAGCTATATAATATAGATTTATTCGCGCATTATCTATATTCATCCACTAGCCCAGTCTATGTTGTGTGTGGGCGTCCCGACTTTTATGAACCGATCATAATTCCTTCCATTGAAACATTCATACCTCTCGTAAACGAAGCTTCCGCAACAACCACATTCATTATTGACGGCAGTTATGGGTCCCAGTGCGGGCCGTAAAACCCTTCTGAGATTTCAAATTGCCTCGACCTTGTGTCGCCGTAACTGAATCATATCCCTAAATATTTGCTAAATCACCATACCTGCTAGTTCCAATGTAATTATCACGACACTATGTTGTCTATAATACCAATACACATATCATAACTAAACACCGCTGCGCAACTTGAACACATGTTATTAAAATAGACCACAAGTCTGGCCCATGTAAAATTTTAAGGACAATTAGAATATGGACAATAATATCGCATATTTTCCCAAGTTATCGAAAGGAGTTTGTTTTGAAATACGCAATTATGGCATCATGCCTCCACGTACACTATGCAGTGCAAGTTCCGTGAGATGCATGCGGTTGAAACACCGGTTCTTCATCTTTTATGATTCACTCATCGGAGCGATAAAAGGAAATAAACAGGCCTCGGTAACACACACAGAACACTGAAACATAACCTGTTTCCGCACCCTCCTTGGAGCTCGTCGTAATGTCCTTGAGGGGAGGTCCTTAAGCGTTGCTTTCATGGTGAGGAACCAACGTCCATCGGTCTTCGAATTCGAGCTGGGGCATGTCCAATTGTCTTCCAACGGCGCCTTTTTGATCGCCCCGCTGCCACGTTGCAGCCGCACACCCATCTCTACGCTTCCCTTTTCAAAAGCGGTCTGTAACAATGAGGCACCGTAAGTAGCGTCGAATAGTCGCAGTTCTAGTGAGACTATCATAGCCGCCGCGCCGAGCGTCGGACACAGTGCGATGCCTGCTGCGATACGACGTCATTTCAACTTTTCGCAGTGCAGTCTAGGATATATGAAAGCTCCCGCACTAACCGGGCCGACGCAATACCATTTGCGGCATGCCTCACACCGTTCAGTACTGCTTCGACTTTCTGTGCCCCTCGTTTCATTTGTGCATCTTCGCAACGCTTCTGAATGGCAAACCCTCATAAACTTTTTGAAAGGAAGCGTTTGCAAAGTCAAATCCATCACCAGCCAACAACATCCTTCTGCTCCTTCTCTCGAGTTTTGTAACTTTGTTATATCACGTGTTTCGGAGTATTCTTCGGCGACAACGCCGTTCTGCACCTGAGCTATTGTCTTCAGCACACGCTTGGCAAGAGTTGCATGGCCTCCTAATTGCGTTTAATCATTTAAGGAAAACGTCTGAACTACGAGAGCCACTGTTCTGCCCCGGTAAATTTTAAAAGGAGATTACCCAGTGTTATGTCAATTCAGTCAAATTAATAACTTGAAGTCTGGCTATCTCCCCCGACTTCATTTTTATTCCAAAAGATTTAACGCCAAATTGACAATATAATCAACTTTCTAGTACATCGCTCCATAACACATCTGTAAAACCGCAGTTCTGTAAGTATTCATCTGCGTTAACTAACAAATCTTTTAGATCATTGTGTGGTTTTCTGGTTGATTAAAAACGCATCTAAACTGTAATATTAAAACGACTACAGTGCTTGCTGTCCCGTGGTAAGGGGATGTAGGCACTAGTAAAAAACACACTTATTTGGACGTATCGAACGCGGGCGTCATCAAGAGTAAGCTTATCAATGCAGAGATCTACATCTATAAACACCTACTTAGCGGCCAAACACTCTTTGTTACAGGTGAGTGGAGCACCACACACAACGCCTGTCCTATACATTATAAGTTATGAGTGCGCAACTAGAATGTAGGCCTATACACAGGGAGTAGGAATGTAATAGTTAGATATGACGCTTTACGTGACAAAGCGACATGATCACGAGGCACGCCGTAGCAGTGTGTTGCGGAAATTTCGACTATCTTGGGTTTTTTTAACATGCGCCTAAGTCTAAGAAAACGGGCCTCTAGCATTTCGCCTCCATCGAAATGGAACGGCGGCGGTCGGTATGGAACCCGCGACCTGCGACAAAGCGGAACAGCGCAGCGACTTTACAACCGCGATGGTTAGAAATACAGCGACTGGAAATAGAGCGATGACACGAACGAGACAAGAAGAACAGACAGAACAAAGCGCTGCCTTCCCAGCGGCGGGAATGAATGTTCCTTGGCGTAGAGAAGGAAATGGCGGAATGAGCAAGGGGCGCGTTTCGATTATCAAACGCGCTTAAATCCGCTAGCCTTCGCTGTATACACGTGCACAACTACAACGCCACAACTAAATTTTGTGCTCTAGGAGGTTTCAGCACCACATTTGCAGTAAAACCTAACTTTATTGAAACAGTCAATGCACAGCCTTTGGAAAAACAAGCCAAACGTAACTTTCGATCGCGATAACTGTGTTTACATAGCGAGCTCCCCTATCAAAAGTTCGAACAGGAATCAAACACGGGAATTTCCATGGCGGTCAGAAGTTTAACCACCAAACCGCGACAGCGGTTGAAACTGTTTGGGCAAGAAATCCTATACAGGTGTATTGTAGGGTGCGAAGTCTCGTAATAATAGGATATAGGTAATATTGAGCGGCAGTTGCGTGATCACACCAATCGTCACATCATTTGAATTGACCAATAAGCGAGTGGTTAAAGGCTCACCCACTGCAGAATTCTCAACCGCATTTAATCATCGTCATCATCATCATCATCATCATCAGCCACAACATACACAAATTGGGTACCAGCGTGAGTGCCTGTGCTGCCTTACGGACTTCGCTACTTTACAAATGATAAATTATGCCACATTCGGCCCCTCGTAACTCTACTTGCAGTAGACACCATCGGAGATTTTACAACGGCCAATGTACGCGCACAGACATTCGTTTCTTCGTAGATTGGTAGAGGTGTCCACCGAGAAGTGAAACATGACAAACAAATAGGACGGCGATGCTAAAGGGCCCGATTACGCCATGACGTTCCATTTTTAAATATGAAGCGTAAGTGTCCTTTAAGTTTTCTTGTTATTAGGCTCCTTTAGGTCTTAGTACGCAGGCTATGCGTTCCTTTGTTACGCAAGTTATTTTCCAAACATAACGCGCAACAGGTTAGCCTAAGATGCATTCGGAGTGCAATAAACGATGGTGGTTGCGTACTCAAAGCTTTGGGTACCCTATTGTAAATATTTCCACTCGCACTCGCTCTCCGAACAGCGATCAAATAGAGGTTAATTACAGTTTATGTGAACGCATGATCTGTCAGTGGAATTCCATTCGCCTATTACCACAGTACCTAATTCATAAATGCAAAGGACTTCCATCTCATGTGTTCACCAGCAAGGCATACTCGAAGTCTTTGGCTAGCCGTTTGCTTTGTACATGCATTTGTGCGTGTTTACCTCGAGCTTATGTGGGCTCTCAGATATCGACCTTTCTTCGTTTAAATTTTCTATAGCTTCATTATTCGCTACAATGTAGGATGTTTCCGTACGCCGCCAGTTCAGCTCCCGTCTTTGTAGGGACCGCATGGTGCCTGCAGAACTAAAAAAACCTGCACTTACTTTATAGCATACACAACGGGCTGGTGACAAGCTGCATAAGTTTAGTATCAGAAACCCACGGAGCAAGAACAGCGGGTGGTATGTGATTAAAGCGCATACGATAACAGGAGAGGTGGCGACGACCCCCCAATTTATGACCATGCGACGCGAGCCTTGCGACAAGCGTCACGTTGGATTAACCGCGCCATTGACGTAGTGCTCTAGCTCATGATAACATTCTTGTGGAAAAGTAAGTACGGGCAAAGGAAGGGACAGCGCTTGAGACTTTATGGCAACATCTTATGTCGTCTAGACGACAGATAATTCGTTGTTAGTGGCGCCGGGACGGAGGGTGCGTCTGAAGGCGCAGGTGCGCTAGTGTGGGGCAATAGTCTCGCGCACATTGATGGATGACTTTTTACTATTACAGAGCCAACACCAAGTAAAAGGAAGGACATGACAGGCACTACTAATAGCTCTATAAACGCAGGCGTCGCTTTGAGATTAATATGGCCTTCCTGGGAACTCCTGAGAGGTACTTAGATATCGTTACGAAAATCTGTCACGTATTGTAAGGATCTTTTGCTACCCCCCACCGCGTTTGGGATGTCTGATGTAAACAAATTCCTGTTAAGAACTTCTTGAGATGAACCTGGTGGCTCTGGCACTGTAAATAACCATGTCCCCTCAGGGGCGTAGGCAGAAATTCGGAGGGGGGAGGGGGGGGCATCACTTTCATCTGAAGAGGGGGCCGGGCTAGTAGATGTGTTGGAATGTCATTTTGTGCCCTGTATGCCTTGACAAGGGAGGGGAGGGGGGCACGGGTTCGGTGCGCTATTCCCTGGCTACACCACGGTGTGCTCCTTTTTGCGTTTTCGATCATTCATGACGCAAGCATGTTCACAGTACGGGATTGTAGAATGCAATCGATCCTGACTTTTTTTGCGCATTAATTTTTTAAAAATAAATCATTGTCGAGAGAGATATCTAATCAGCGCTATAAAAAAATATGGCGAAGCTTGCACTAAGCCGCGGAAGGCTTGAAACAGCGAAACTGGACGATTCTAGACTAATCTGGTTGCTTGCCTTAGCGAAGCGATGCAGGTTGTTTGTAGGTTGCTTCTAGGTCGTTTCAAGGCTTTATCTATGTCGTGCTAGGTTGTTTCTACGTTGATTTTCAGCGCAGAGAGGTTCGAGTAAAACTACAGTCACATACACGACACGGTTCGTCCAAACTCCAGAGGCCGAAGCTTGCGCTGAAACTAAGCGTTCGCACCTCTCATAGATCTACAGGCACGTCGTCCTTGGCGTAGACCTTCCCTCACCTTGAGGTCTTCTAGCTGCCGCCGTTGCCTTTCCCGTTCCGTAGTATTCTCTCGTTTTCCGTACTCGTGGTCTTCAGCTCGGCGCCGTCGCTTCGCACGCATTTGTTAAGAAATATCGTTGCCTTCTTCATTTTTAGTAGAGCAGTCGTTGATAACTAGGATTTACCCAATATCTGTGGCACATACCCGTTTATAATGACGATAGTTTTCTGATAGGCCGCACAAATTCCGGCTAGCTTAAACAGCGTCGCTGTTGAAAAAAACTAAGGACAAGACGAACGGAAACAGACAGGACGCAGAGCTAATTGTGGTCATATGGCTGACTATTGCCGAAGGTGCATGTGCACGGCGCAGTTACACTTTATTCACTCGTGTTCTCAGGCGTTTGCGGAGGCAATCAGATAGCATAAAGAAAGCGAGCCAAAGATGTGTGAGTTCTCCGTCGCTGCCTCTCCCCAACAGGAAACGCACATATCTTGAAAGAAATCTGCGCACGATTAAGTTGAAGGTATATTGTAAACTAGTAGCGGAAGTTTCATAGAAGCCCTTTTGTCAAGCAGCTGGCGGCTTGTTGGCACCATCGCCATCTACGGAAAGCAAATAATAATAATAATAATAATAATAATAATAATAATAATAATAATAATAATAATAATAATAATAATAATAATAATAATAATAATAATAATAATCTAACCTGATGTTACGACCGGAAACGGTAGTGATGACAATGCGCCGAATTAAGTTAACACAAGCCCACAGTATCAGGCTGTTTGCGTACGCCGAGCCATTTCTAGCGATCCACTATAAAAAAATTATTCAGTCAACTCTTTAGCCAAACGCCCGATAAGCAGGAAACGACGTTCCTAGTTTACTTTGTCTTGATTAAAATAAAATAATTGTTTTATTGAATTTTCGGTTTTCAGTATTTGTCCCCACCTCACCTAGTCGCATTTGAATCGAGGCCCGTGCTGTGACGCCCGTGGCAGCAGGTTTTCGACCGCTCTTCGTTCCCACTTTCGCGACCGAGATGAATCGACCGTCGTTTAGTTAGATGGGTCAACCGTAGGTTAACAATATAAAAGATCAGTGATGAATATGGAGGCATTATTGGAGCGAATTGTTGTTCTTACGCTGAAGTATCTGCGCGTGGTGTGACCTGTATATTTTCGATAAGTATATCCTTAGTTGAAGTGCTCTGTCTTGTCCGTTTCCTTTGCCTTGGCTTCAGTTCTCTCTCTTTCTGTGCTAGTTAGATATATCTCAAGTCGGGTATTCTTGACTACTAGCCCAACTCTGATCTCTGATATAGATGGAAGCGGTGCACTAAATTTTGTCGATCCAGCTACGCCATGCTCATGATTTCATTTTATAGCACATTGATGCCGTTCAGACGTATGCGACGCCCTGGTCGATACGATGCGCTACACGTCGCATTCATATGAACACTACTAAGTGTCTAAAGAAGAAAGGCGGCTGAGGGAGAGCGACAAAGGAGGACATACAAACGTTAAGCAAGGCAGTTGCTGCCCTGACGAAGGGAAGTTGTCTATTTGAAACTTTGGCTGCAGCTACACTTCCTGCTCAAAGGTTATTTAGCATTGCCAAATCAAGTGTGTTAAACATCATTTGGATTCTTGAAGATAATAGCTGGTAGGAAAAGATGGTAGATTTATCAGTAGGAAGTGTAAAAAGCAACTGTACCCTGAAAATTGTAGAAGTGGCAGCGCCACCTACCATCTGTAGGTGGCGCTCTTCCTGTCGCTTACGTTTAGTGTTCCTCTAAATTCGCACCCCTCATTTTATACTGTAGGTTTATAGCGGACAGAAAAAAAAAAGAAAAACGGACGGAGAAAGACGTGACACACACAGGCGCTAACTTGCAACAATGTTTATCCCGGAAACAGGGAACCACATATATAGGCAACATGGCTTTACAACCACCATGATTACACGCACTTTGCAAATTCAGTCATCATCATCATCATCATCATCAGCCTGTCTACGCCCACTGCAGGGCAAAGGCCTCTCCCATGTTTCGCCAATCAACCCGGTCCTGTGCTTTCTGCTGCCACGTTATACCTGCAAACTTCTTAATCTCATCTACCCACCTAATTTTCTGTCTCCCCCCTGACGCGTTTGCCATCTCTTGGAATCCAGTCAGTTACCCTTAATGACCAGCGGTTATCCTGCCGACGTGCTACGTGCCCGGTCCATATCCATTTCTTCTTCTTGATTTCAACTATGATATCCTTAACCCCCGTTTGTTCCCTGACCCACTCTGCTCTCTTCCTGTCTCTTAAGGTTACATCTATCATTTTCCTTTCCATCGCTCGCTGCGTCGTCCTCAGTTTAAGTTGAACCCTCTTTTGTAAGTCTCCAGGTTTCTGCTCCGTAGGTAAGTACCGGTAAGATGCAGCTGTTATACACCTTCCTCTTGAGGGATAGTGGTAGACTACCATTCATGATTTGATAATGCTTGCCGAATGTGCTCCATCCCATCCTTATTCTTCTAGTTATTTCACTCTCATGCAAATTCAAGTACGTTTACTTAGATTGGCTAACTCCTTACAGCAGAGGGCAATAGAGGGTTTTGAAATACAGTTATTTGCCAGCCTATCAATAATTTCAGCCTTCTTTAAGGAATTAGCCTACCTACGTAAAGATAGGTGAATTTTCAAAGTGCGCGCAATCATGATGGTTGTAAAGTGATGTTGCCTATATATGTGGTTTCCTACTTCCTGAATAAACATTGTTGCAAGTTAGCGCCTGTGAGTGTCACGTCTTTCTCTGTCGGTGTTTTTTCGTGTGCTATAAACCAACAGTATGAGATACCAACACGACCAAAATGCTACGTTACAAAGCCACATTTTATATCTATCCATCAGGAAGTAGAGCCGCAAGAAGTAGCCTACTCTTAATGGCTTTTCCATTTCACTGTTCCTGTTCGGCTTGCTTATAATATACCTACAGAGATAACGTACAGGAGACGGGGTGCCATTCCCGCACGATGGATGTGAGACACACCCGGAAACGTATGCTTTCGTGACATAACGTGCCAACGGATGGTTCTGCTTATATCGCGCTCGTTCGTCGTGCTCGTAAACTGGCATGATGGTTATATATCTTCCCGCACGTTTTTTTTCTAACTGTGGACCGTGCGACCACTTCATGCGCAGGGCCATTACACGTGGCTAACGGGGCATCTTGGCGTGGGCAACCTGTGACGTGTGGCCATAACAGGAACATGTAACTTCTCCTCATACGTGGTCGTTTAGTCGTGGGGGGAAGGTGCGTTATTTCTCCTGTCAGCGGTTTCACTTTTTTAAGTGCAGATCTAATT
Organism: Rhipicephalus appendiculatus; assembly: GCA_030522465.1. Lineage (NCBI taxonomy): Eukaryota > Metazoa > Arthropoda > Arachnida > Ixodida > Ixodidae > Rhipicephalus > Rhipicephalus appendiculatus. The sequence goes on along the minus strand of JALIZH010010443.1, from coordinate 7,986 downwards.
TTTTTTTAAGTTTCTTCTGTTTGGTTTATTTAGCTTAGTGTGCTTTTTCGCTTCTGAAAGAAGTTTTCTATGTGTCTTAAAACGTCAATAGTAGACAAAAATGTGGCAGTATTTCATCCAGAGCGCTCTTCGTAACGCCATTCTCACGACTTTTGCGAATTTGTCAACAGCAGCGTTTTTCAAGTGAGCAAGCCGCATTTCTTGGGAGCTGCTTCTTTATATGCGGATAAAATCACTTGGGGTATGAACATATCGAACGGATGACGTAGGAAAGGAACGGGAGGCCCACTACGGCAGCGTGCAACTGAATTTTTCCTGAATGCAGCCCCAAAAGGTTATACAGGTATAAGAGCAATTACGCGAGGGTTAAAACACGCAATGAAATGAAATGGCTAATAACGATGAACACTGCCACAATGAACAATAGATAAACCGGGCTATTCACCCTATTTTAACACCACTCGTGGAAACGAAAAACTGTGCATGAAATTTAAACAGAAAAAAAAATCATCCCCATATCCTGCTAAAGGGAACCATGTGTGGATGCGAAGCAGCGGGGAGATAATTAGCTTGAGCGGGAGGAACGTCGCCGCTCTCGTTTCACGGCAGCGGCCCGGGCGCTCATCGCGGCGCTGCACAGGAGAGAGAATTAGGCGCGCGCGCTCCGTCATTTTCATAGCGCGGAACTACTGTGGCGCCCCCCAGCGGAGTATGCAGCTGTCGCACCACCTGTCGTGCGCGCCGCTCCATAGAGGATTCCTAGAGGAGAGAACGGGGGGGGGGGGCGTAGGAGAGGAGAGAGAGGGGGGCGTGCACGCGCTGTGGGGGGTGTGGGAGCCGCTCCGTAGAGTAGACAAAGGGGGTGAGCGTAGGAGAGGACAGGAGGAGGGGACGCGCATGCACTGGGGGGGGGGGGGGGGGTGTAGGACGCGGGGGCCGCTCCGTAGATTCCTAGAGGAGAGAAAGGGGGTGAGCGTAGGAGAGGAGAGACAGAGGGGGGAGGGGACGCGCCTGCGCTGTGGTGCTGTGGGACGCGGGAAGGACTAAGCCCCCCTCCAAACACATGCAAGCAAGATCAAGGAATGGGGTCAACCTGGGCGACAGACACCACCTGCCTAGCCATTGCTAAGCAGCCTCTCAGCTCTCGGCCATGACTCTGATGACTGTAGTAGTGGTTGACGGCCTTCATATTACTACAGTGTTCTGGTTCGCATAATGGGTGCTTCCCATTATGCGCGCCGGGACGCGGGAGGGACGCGGGAGGGACGGACATAGCCCCTGAGCATAAGATGCTTCGCATCTAAAAGTTCCGTTCTGCACCAGCTCTTAGACCTGTGGAATGTAGTTTGCAAGATACCTATAGAGGCGTAAATGCCGTCAGAGGTTTTGTTTGCACTCTAGAAATCGATCGATTGTTCAAACATCTCCTGCAGTGAACCACGAGGTGCGCGACAGGTGTCAACAACTCACGTCCGGGACTTCGTAATGCCGTCGCACGCTTTACCAAGTGACTCCCGCTTCGAGGTTCATAAGAAGGACGCTCGCTGCACCAGGTGTTACTAAGAGCCTAGAGAAAACTGCGACGTGGAATACCTAACGTTCTGGCGTAGAAGTAGTCGCTGGCAAACATACGCCGCGCGTATCCTCTCAGCAAACAGACCGCGCTAACCCCTTCAGCAAAGAATGGGTGGTAGGTAGGTGAGCAGTGCCCGTTCGGTGCGCCTTTAGCGCAAGCGCCACGACGCCTTCCGGGTTTGTAATGTAGATGGTTGCCAGGCCTTAGTGTGCTGCTCCCAAGGGAGTTAAAACGCGCCACTTTGGGTTGTCGCAGTAAACAGCATCGCTAAGTGCACGTTTTCTTTTCTCTCGTTGTAGCTTTCTTTCACCGAAACATTGCTCCAATCCGAAGTAGCTTTTATGGCTCTAGAGAAACGCTGTTTTCGTTATGTCGCCGTCGCGGCTCCACGGAGTTTGTGGTTTGAAAGTTTTCTGTGACGGCAAGGATTACATACGGTAAGCCCCACGAGTTCCAGGAACAAACTTCCCTCTACAATACAGCTATTCCGCAAGATGTACAGAAATAGTGTGAAAAGACCACGCATGGCGCGGAACTCACATTATATAGAAGATAGATTAAGCAGAATACTTTGTAATATAAGTGATGGAACAATGCTCTCACGAAGCACTAACTCATTACACCTCCTAAAAATTAAATTGTCAGTAATAACGGCCGGCTATGAAGGAATTAAGAATCCCTGAGACAAGATGTAAATAACGCTGTAGCCGTTGGGTAAGTCTTTCCCCAAACTAGCACATTCTAGGACCCCCCATGTAGATAGTCGCGCTCATATATGGAAAGTACCCAGGGGATTGCTGAGTGCTGATAAAATTGTGTTTAAAGACGATTCCATAAAAATACAATTTTACGTGGAACTTAAACAGAACTATGCATATCACGTATTTCAAACCACTTGATTGCATGTATGATTCGACTGCGTGCAGCGTCGGGACCGTACGTGAAATTGCACTATCGGGCATCTACATTTTTTCACATTGAAGCGTCTAAAAACCCGGTTAGATGTACGCTTACTCCGAAGTGCATGGTGTCACGAAAGGAATGTTTGTATACAATAACAATGGCGCTTCACAAAATTTTCAGCAACAAAACGAATATTGCTTGTGTAAAAGTTGTTCAACAACTATATCTCAAGTTTGTCCTGCAAAGATGATGTCTAAAAGGTACACTCGACATCTGTAACCACAGTGATCTGCTCTAATTTGCTTTGCTGCCGCAGACTAATGTGGTGGTAACAACCAGTGTTGCGGAATGGGCGCCTCCATTCCATTCCAATTCCATTCCAAGGAATTAGAACTTGCCGCAATTCCATTCCTTTCACTTCCTCGGAATGAAAACAACTTAGCCCATTCCCACTCCGGGAATGGCCGGGCAGTTCAATTCCATTCCTGTAATTCCTCAACGTAGGAAAGGCATCTTGATAGTTTTATCGAGTTAAGACTGAACGCCCCGCCCCGTAAAGCTGATGCCATCAGATGCATTAAGAACTGCAGAAGTACGCAACAACCACCCTATTAATTCCCATAGGGGCAGTTCTCCAGCTATCTATAGCATTTGCATGGTCAGCATGTTTGAACGAATGGCGATGTTTTAATATTGTTTAAGCTTAAATGTGTTAATGCTAAAATGACGACATAGCGTATTTTTATGCTGACAAAAGTAGTGTTCAAGAAGACTAAGCAGTTTTGCCACGCGTCTGGAGCGACCGTGAATACGGAGAAAACTAAGATTTGGTTAATGGGGAACAAAACCCTCTAGATCTGCTGGTATTAGTTGGACAGTGCACCGCTCGGGCGCCTTGTGCCTTTGCATCGAATAAGGAACACTGGGCCTCACTGCTCGTCAGCACTCACGCTTGTCAAGCGCGCCTCGCAAGCATAGATGGGGTGAGGAGAACTTCCTGTGTTCACCTGTGCGCAAGTATGCAACGTCAGGTATACAACTTAGAGCAGCGCTTTTTCGAATATGCGTCCGAGTCGCCGACGGTAACAGAAGGAAAAAACGTCACAGTTTCACCGCAAGGGTGAAGCAATGAATGCGATAGCAAAAAATTGTAATGTTATACGAAGGGAGGCTGGCAGCTAACTCTTTTTGGATCCGATCTCACGCAACTCTAGAAAACGCTGGTTTAAGAGCATGCGGCCGCTCCAGGGAAACACTGCTCACCACATTCTCTTCGCGTTGAGAGCGCAGCACGTAGAAGGGTACACCGGCCCCCCCGCTGTCGGCCGCCGAGAAAGGGAGATAACGCGCGCGCCTGCGCTCGTAAAATCGAAGGTCGCTCGAGGGACCCCCCCCCCCCCCCTCGCGTCTTTTCACGCTCACGAACGACGGGCGGGGCCGGTTATATATATACATATACATATACGGCAAATGACGGCGGCGGACACCGGCGGCGGCCAACGGCGGCGGCGAAAACCAGCCGAAAGTGTCCATATAATTGCTATCGCAATAAAACAAAAAAAGTGAAGGATGGTGAGACAACAGGCGGCTGGGGCGCCGCCGAGGGAAAACAACAATCACAAGGCTAAAGGGGGGGGGGGGGGGTATTCCGCCGCCGTAGTTCCGCACGACGGATACCAACGGCATAGAGCCGCGGTTACAGGGAAGAATAGAGACAAACTTGCGAGCAACACAGTCTATATAAGGACAGAATTGCAGTAGGCGCGTTGCTTACAAATGTACCGTGCTTGTAATTAGCCAAGCCAGTTTTTAATACTGCTTTAATTGCTAAATTCGAGGCCTTGACTTACGCACAGCCGTTTGAAGTTTGAAAAACAGCGTGTAGACGAAAAGGTGCTCTATTTTGTCAAAAAGACCTAATTCCATTCCGATTCCATTCCGTGCAAAAGGCGCTTAATTCCATTCCCATTCCATTCCTCCAAGCCTTGTCCCCATTCCATTCCCATTCCATTCCGGGGTCGCAAAAATGTGGAATAAATCCGGAGTCATTCCAATTCCGGAGTGGCAACTCCGCAACACTGGTAACAACTCCGTGCCTTCAAAATCTGCGTAGAAGTTGAAAGTTTAAATGTTTCAAGCCAATAAAGTTAATGGAGTCACCTTTCTCTGTCTCCTACTGCTGCATTCAGGACATGGCTCGGCATGTAGGCCTAGCAGGAGCACTGTCACAGACAAGAACACTAAACGATATTTACTAATAAATGTCGAGGTTTTCAGTCCCAAAACCATGATAGGGTTATGAAATTTTGACCCTCTAGTGTTGTTTAAATTGCACCTAAATATAAGTACAAAAGAATCCATTATTTCGCCTCTATCGGAATCCGGCCACCGCAGCCGGGATTTAATGGCATTTAGAGATCCTTTGCAAAGGATGAAGCACATTTTGACTCATGGACATGGAAGAACGTTTTCATGGTCACTGAGATGGAGTTGGAAAGTGATTGATGTTTTCGGCGGGCTATCTTCTTCCTAGAAATTGTTTATCACTCTGTAGCAACTAGGATATTGACCTTGAACAATTTCGTGCCCTGTTTCCGTGTATAAACATTACGTTATACAGCGTGTTCATGTACACTTTGCTATTTTAAAACCTAATAACGTTATCTATGATCCACGTAGGCACTGAAACCGACTAAAGCGATAGCTTGTGAGAAATTGTTAACGTAATGGTTGCAGTTTTACAATAACAATATTTCTATGCCTCTCAAAAGCATTCTATCGTATTCAATTTAAGGTACCTTCAGAGCCTAAATACTCTTCAAGAACGACAAAGTACTTGCCAGCAAATATATACAAACCATCATCATAGTACCCACAGCGGCCATGGGCATTACAGGGGGGAAAGGGGGAGGGAAGGGCAAGGAATACAATATTTTATTAGATAACACAGACGGTTAATACTTCAACCATGCAATAAAAAGGCAATTCACGGTGCACTTACGTAGTGACACATGAGGCAACACATTATAATGAAGGCTCGTAACACAGTTCCGTAATCACACAACCACGCGAGTACCATTGAACACAATTTGGGTCTTCCAATGGCAAACAGCGCTTCTGTGCTGAAGGCGAGTACTCGGGGGTATTACGCAAAGGGAGTGGTGCAGTGTTCGTAGATGTTGGGTTACATCACTCGAGGCCGTTATCGCGTGAAAACAGTACATAAACCACCTGGGACACATTAAGGTCTTCAATGATGAAATACCAATAAGCATATCCGGAACAGCACAACTGAGACAAAGCGCTGAGTACGACCAACATCAGCGTCGTCATGATAAGCAGCAGCAGCAGCAGCAGCAGCAGCAGCAGCAGCAGCAGCAGCAGCAGCAGCAGCAGCAGCAGCAGCAGCAGCAGCAGCAGCAGCAGCAGCAGCCTGTCTTATGCCCGGTGACGGACGAAGGCCCCTCTCAATGGTATCCAACCTACTAGATTCAGCGCGAGGTAACGTCGCTTTGGGCCTCGAAAATTCTTAGCTTCGTCACTCGACTTGACTTCCTGCCGTCTTCGGTGGTGCTTCCCATCTCTTGGTATTGATCCCGACGCTCTTACTGACCATCGGTCATCTCTCTTTCTCATGGAGCGACCTCCCCAGCTCCATTCTTTACTATTAATGCATACTCCAATATCGGCTACTCCTGTTTGTTCTCTGAATCACTCCCTCCTCTTCTTACCTTTTAGAGTTGCACCTAAATATTTAGATGTGAAGCATCTTATGGCGAAGCTTAATCCGGTGGTGGTGGTGGTGGTGTGTCGCGTGGCCTCTCTTACTGCGCATGCGCAAACCCTTTCAAAAAAATAAAAATAAAAAACCTCCTCTCCCCTCTCTCTCCTCTAGGCATCCCTCCCCGCGGCAACCACACCCTCACTGCGCATGCGCCTCCACTCCTCTCTCCCCTCCTACGCTCCCCCCTCTCTCCTCTAGGCATCCCTGCCCGCGGCGTCCACACTCCCACTGCGCATGGGCGTCCCCCCCCTCTCTCTCCTCTCCTACGCTCCCCCCTCTCTCCTCTAGGCATCCCTGCCCGCGGCGTCCACACTCCCCACTGCGCATGCGCGTCCCCCCCTCTCTCTCCTCTCCTACGCTCCCCCCCCTCTCTCACCTCGCGACGCCGACGCAGGCAGCGTCTGCTAGCGAGTTTCTTGGCTGAAAAAAACCGACTGCTCGCGCTGCACAACCGTTCACTGGCCACCCCGTATATGTGGCAATGGATCTTCACCTCCAAGGTGGTGCCGGTGGGAGATTTCTCCTGTGCGTTGTTGAACAATAAAAATTCGCAGCGTGCGCGAAAACTAAAAGCGGACTGCGGGTCTCTGTGTCCAGTCGGAGTCTTCTGTCTCTCATTGCCCATTAGCAGCGATTGACATGTTCCAGTAGGAAACACCGCTCCATCACTGCGTGCTATGCGCCTCCCCAGTTTTCTCTCCTGCGCAACGCTGCGATGAGCGCCAGCGTCAACGCCGCCGCCAGTGTAAGCGTTAGCGCCCGCTGCTTCACATCTACACATGGTTCCCTTTAGCGGGAGATGGTGTAATTTTTTTATTGCCATCCCACGTTGAGTGGCCCTTAGCATCTCCTCGAGTTTCTATGTTATTGTCCAGGTATCTACCGCAAGGGTTAGAACCGGCAAAACGCACTCTTTGCACACTTTCAGGCTTAGTGAGAGTGGGAAGCTACCGGTCATGACTGCAGGATATCTACATTAGGAGCATCATCGTTTTCTAAATCCTCTATAGATTTCGTTTTTATGAGTAGGTAGCCCTGTTGTTATTACAGCGAATGTTGTTAGGAGATCACAACAGCCTTTTCTGGTGCCGTAGCTGTCCGCCGCCGCCGGTGTCCGTAACCGCTATCGTGCAAAATGACAAAAAAATTGAAGTGAGAAAAAAGTTCGACAGATTCCACGTACCATGAGAAATGATGTTATGCGAAGCATGCGGAGGGAATGTGACTGTGGTGCAATATTTTAGGTGCGAAGCCATCTTAGAGCCGAGCTCAATACGGTGGTGTGCGGCCTGACCACACTTACTGCGCATGCGCCTACTCTCTCTCCCACTCTCCTCCTTTATGCAGGTGTTCGGTCACCTTCTCTCCTCCTCCCCCGCGCTGCCTCCCTCTCCTCCTTTACGCGGGCGTTTACGCAGGCGTTCGGTCGCCTTCTCTCCTCTCCTCCCCCCGCGCTGCAGCCTGTAAACCCAATCCCTCCTCTCCCTTCCTCATTTCATATAAGCGCGTGCACTCGGTCGAGGAAGTCTCGCTTGAATCGCGCGGTCGCTTCGTCGGTTCCCGGTCGATGCAGTTGTCTCGAAAGCCTCGCTACCCTCGCCGCAGACTCGCGTTGTCCTCTGTAGCGGAAGCGGTAGCTCGACGCCGACGCTTGGCTTCGACGGCCGGTGAACGTAAACGGAAACTTGGTGTGCACCCCCCACTGCTGCTTCGCATCCCCTCA